>JAJOOO010003440.1:0-57495 GCA_029582685.1 Solanum piurae
ATATATATATATATATATATATATATATATATATATTCATTCTAAAAGTAGGATGATCCGCCATCAAAATTGGATTATGATTTTGTTCCTACAATAAATCAATATATGATCAAAAATCTAATTGAATATTAAATACTAATAATTTAATTTCCTTGGAATACAAACGTCACAAATTAACTGTTACCAACCTCTTTGTTTTCCTTCATTTATCAACAATTTATGGCCTTGTAAACGTTGTCAAGCTCTTTTTTTCTTCATTTTTCAATTAAATCGGATAATCAATTTATATCAAATTCTACTCATTAAGCAATCTTTTATAAAGACATCAAGAACATTTCAAACCCTCACCATTGCATAGAAAAAAAAATCACCAGGTATACATTGAATCTATTTACTCATTCTATGTAAGTTTTATGCGATCATAATTTTTTTTATGTTCTCACATGTTTACGTTTAATAATCTTTTACTCCTATATATAAAATTATGCTATCATATATTGTAGAGGTATAGAATTTCCTGAAAGAACCTCGAAATGTAGAATTTTTTATTATGAAGAAAAATCTTAGAACACTACAAAATCTTTTGTCACGACCAGAGCCTGCATCCTGGACGTGGCCGGCACTCGAGAACCATTGTTGGTCCCCAAGGGAACCCTCATTCTGCCTGACTATAAATGGAAGACTAACTCAAGCATATTTAAGCATTAAATTGAAAAAAACATTTTAAAACAACTTACTAAATCTCAAAACTTTGCTGAATATACTGAATATGAATCGTAAGTTCAAATAAAACATCTGAAAACTAAAACACTCTCCAAAACTGTCTATTTATGAAGTCTCTACTACATATAGACGAGTGTCGGGACAAGATCCACGACTACTCAAAATGTTACTAATACTAACAACGCATAAAGGTGGAGTCCTACGAAAGCAAGGAGGTCTTACTCAAAAGCTGGCGAGCAGAGAAAGTGATCTCCATTGAATCTTGTTGAGAATCCTAAGAACTTGTATATGCATCATTAAAAGATGCAGGTCAAATGATATCAATACATTGAATGTACGACTATGTAATATAGCTGAATAACAAATAACTGAATGAAAAGACTACAATAGATACAAATATCTATACTTAACTGAATAAATACATGAACATGAAGTGAAAACCATTTAAGTTTTACGATAAAATATACAATGAAAGAAACATAAAAGTAATATACTTTACTTTTGGGGAGTTTCTCTAATTGAAAATCATTAACATAAGCCTAACAATGATACAATATTTTGCTTCACGTTGTCAGGGCCATCCAATACTTTGCCGGGGTATAGGATGATATCGTTACGCTGGATCCATTTAATTGGCCTTCTCAGAGGCAATGAGGAGTCACTTGAAGAGTCGATGCTATCCTGTCCTACGCTGGCTATTTAGTTCTATGGGACTTCCGAATCATAAAAGTCTCTAACCCAATTCGATGCGCGGTACTACTCCGAAAATAAGTGATATAACTTTATGCTTAATGTTTAAAAACACACTCTTCCTCTGGTTGGAGATAATTTCCCAAACTATCCTCTTAAAAGAGGTAACTGCTATTGAAATATTTTTGAATTCATAACTCTTTTAGAAATCAAAGTTTCTCTTTTTCAATGTAAATAGTGATACCTTTTAGAATACTTAATTCCCTTATACTCTTACTCAATTCATACTTGGAAACTCTTTTTCAAAAGTAGATCAAAATCATATTGTGATATGATCATTGATGACTCGGGAAGTCATAATACATAAACATTGATGGTATATCTAGATACCATACTGCTTAAACATTGATGGCATACTCAACTGTCATACTAATCGTATTTTAAAAACTCTTTTTCAAACCCTATCTTTACTTTATCAAAAACTCAGTTTAAAACTCAAATATTGGCTTTAAAAAGCTTCTTAAAATTTATAACTCAACTAATATGGTTCATGTGGAAGTATGTACATGAACGACTAAACTTAGGGGTCTTAATATCAATAGGCAAACTCAGTATTCAGAACTCAACAACTCAGAACTCAGAACTCAATGATACTACTCAACTTAAGAATACTCAATTCGTATGGTTCATATTGAAATATAGACATGCTCGAATCAACTCAAAAATCTTAATGCATAACATATAGCAATTCAATAATTAGGAATAGAGCT
Source organism: Solanum piurae (assembly GCA_029582685.1). Lineage (NCBI taxonomy): Eukaryota > Viridiplantae > Streptophyta > Magnoliopsida > Solanales > Solanaceae > Solanum > Solanum piurae. Next base: position 2,184 of record JAJOOO010003440.1, read on the forward strand.
TCAAAAGAATCAGAAACTCAAGTACTCAAAATCATCTCATCTCGAGAATACTCGAATATAGAAATAGAAACCTAGAATACTCTTTTACTAATTTGAAAGTAGATGTAGGCCGTGAGGACGAACTAGTTCAACAGTGTGATGGTCTTACATACCTGGAAGAACAAGGTTCTTGAAGAATCTTGAATAAGAACTTAATTAGAAGCCTTGAAACACTAGCTTGAAGGTAAACAAATAAGAAAACCTTTCTTGAGATTCTTGAATTAGTTTCTTGAAATCTCTATAGCTAAGAATTATGATTTCCATTAGTGATTCATAATTTGTTGGAGGAATTTGTGTTGTAAAGAATGAAATTCTTGGAGAAAGACTTACCTTGAAAAAGAATATTGAAAAAGATGTAAATAATCTTGAATGAAGTCTTCTACTTTGATTTTTCCGTAGGATTTCACCTTACAGTTTGAGAGAGAAGAGAATGATGTATTAAGATATGAAAATCTGATTCTTTTGGTTCCTTAATTATTAAGGAAATTTGTTTAGGGTTTTCTTAGATGTAAAAAGAGAAAAAAAACTCTTTTTAATATTTTCCCGTCGGCTAATTCGTCACTGCATTGTATCAGGTTACTAATATGGTCATAACATTTTACTCAAAACTTGGATTGTTGCGAAATTGGTGGTGTTGGAAAAAATATTCAAATACCTTTCATTTGATAGGTTATGGGTTATATTCTAAGAAATATGGTCGTTTGAAGTTGACCCAATTAGAATCTTACATCAAAACTTAATTAGTAAGGAGACTTTCAACTCAACTTTGTGCTAGGAGATTCTAGTGACCTTAATTGATATCTAAAATCATTCACACACTAAAGAATTTACCTTTACATATATAGGAAATTTAAAAATCACCTGGTTTGATCTTATTCACAAATGTAGAATGGTTTGGATCTTAACTTAGAAATTTTTGAGGTGTTACATCTCCATTCATCACTGTATAAAAGAACATATGCAGGACAACTCCAAATTTATTTTTAATAACTCTCATAAGTTTTATTTGGGATAGGGCATAAGTACCCCTTTAGACTATAACCAGAATTTTAGAGACACATCTTAACTACAATGAGGTACTATTACCCCTCGACCTACTTCTTTTGTAATGTTGTACACTTTTTTGGCCTACGTGGAATCCTAACATCTTTCACGCGCCTCAACTTCATTGTCACACCCCTAGCCTACACCTTGGATGTGGACGGCACTCGAGACCCATTACTGGCCCAAAGAGAACCCTTAGCCTGGCTCAACTCTGAATGGAAGACTTCCTAAACATTAGATGAACTCAAAAGTAAATTTTTAACTCAACCGTCTCAAAATAATAAACTCAGAATACAATAGAATGTTCCACTAACAAGAAATAGGCACTCAAGTCTTTAAAACATTTAACAAAGAAATGAAAAGACCCCTCAGTTGCTACTGTCTATATATGAAGCCTCTAATACTATGACGGATGTCAGAATAAGACCACCGATCATCCTAACAAAACTGAAATAATGAAAATAAATAGGGGATCCTACGAAAGCAAAGAGGCTCACTAAAGCTAACTCGAACTACTATGGTATCAATGAAGCGCCTATTGATGACCTTGATCTCTTGTATCTGCATCATAAAATAATGCAAGACAAATGACATCAGTACATTGAATGTACAATCATGTAAAGGGAAAAATTGAACATAACATAAAAGCTTGAACTTGGAATAAAGGAAATATACTCACCTCAACTCTACTCAACTCAACTTGAACTCATGGATACTCAACTCAATACAGTATACAAATAACAACTAAGATGCAGTTTATATAAAGCATTTAAATAGTACATAAAAACTCAATTTATTTAAAAATACAATAATAACTCAAATTGTATGTAAAGATACAAAATAACTCAGTTTGGGAGATTCACTAACGACAATCATCACTATGAGTTCTGTGATGATACAACGTCTCGCCCACACTGCCTGAACTACCCTATACATTGCCGAAGTATAAGACATCATCAACTAAGTTGATGCACTAAGCTATGCTTAAAAAGCAACAAGGAATCATCTAAAAAGTATTAACCTTTCTACCCACGTTGGCTACATGGTTTATGAGGACTTTGAGTTTTATGAACTCGTCCCCATATTGGTGCTCAATACTACTCCCAATAATATAACTCGACTCATATATTTACCAAAATTTTCTCATCTTCAAAATTTAAGATTATTACTCAAAAGGTTCTCTTAAAAGAGATTATACTAAAAAACTCCTCATGAACTCATCTGAAAATTGAAGTTTCCTCTCATTTTAAATGCAAAAAACATTTTATTCTTGGGAATACTTAGTTCCCATATATTCATTTTGAAAAATGAAACTCAACTCTCCTCATCCTCAAACTCAAGTACTCAGTCTTAAAACAAGTTTTAAGAGATTGTAAAAGATTTCTCAAAATGACTCGAAAGAACTCTCAAGACTTCACTCTTCACTCTACCTTGAATTTGAATAATGAATTCAAAGGTTATGATTCATGTTATGAATGATCGTTCGATGTTTAGTTGTAGTTTAGAGTAGTTAAAATCAGAAAGGAGTATAGGTACACCTTAAAAGAACTTAGATAGAGAAACAACGGAAAAATGGTGGGGGCAGGCGACCTTAGGGAACTGCTGGCGTGGGGTGCCAGCCCCTGAACTTCAGAGAGCTCATTCTGGCGCACTGTTGGGGCGACGCTCCAGCCCTCTTGGCGCATTAGTGGCGCATCACACTAACCCTCCCCCACAACGACTCGACAAATTTTTCTTCTCGTTTTGTGGCCCTAATTCACCTAGAATCGATTATTTTCCTCACATCTTCCTTAGATTCAATTACTCAATACAAGTACACTAGAATCTACTCACTTTTCCTCAAGAACAACTCTCGACAATAGAAATCTTCACCTTAAGAATTCATCAAACTTCATAAACAAAGCATAAAGAACAAAACCTCAAGAACATCCATCAAGAATTCAAATCATTCAACCTCATTAATGAAACTACGGATGGAATTTATATGATTTGTGTGTGGGTGAACGAACCCAACACTATGAAAGCTTACACACCTTAATTTGGCGAAATTCCTCAACAAATCTCAAGAATCTTGACGAATGTGTTGAACCTCTCCTCTTGAAGACCTCTCAAAATCCTAAGCGTAAATTAAGGTTGTAAAAACTTACCCAAATCAGTTTATACCCTAATATATTACTAAAAATGTTTAAATCTGATGGGATAAGGAAAAATACAAAATACCCCTCATTAATTCAGGTAAATTTCCTTAATTGGACATTTTGACTACAAACGGGCAGATCTCCCTCATCCGAACTTGAAATTTAGAAAAATCAGTGTTGTTGAAAAGAGGATTCAAAGAACTTTAATTTGATATCTTATGGACTACCTATGTCATCATGTACTGAAAATTATGGTCGTTCGAAGTTGACCTAAAATTCACAACTTAAGGTTAACTTGAACAAATTTCAAATTAGCTCTTTCCAAATTAGTTCTTTCTAAATTTAGCTCTTTCTAAGGCTGGATGTTACATTCATGGAGTCACAGAGTGTTCCATGTAAGACAAAAGGTGTACAAAATTATAAAACAAATTAGTTCGAGGGGATAAAGAACCTTAGTTTAGTTAAGGTATGTCTATGGAATTTGGGTCATAATCGAAGGGATACTTGTGCCTTATCCCATTTTATTTGTTAAAAATATGAAGTGATATTTGTTGTTACTTTGTAATAACTTTTTATAACACCTTCTTAGTGCTATACTAATAATTTTTTATGCACTGTAATTTCTAAATGTTGATGGGATTGTTAAAATGTTATATCAGTATTAGTAAAAGTTTAAGCAAATCCATTCCTTCCAGAAAAAAATAATTAAAATGTCGATTATATAGAAATAGTTGTATATTCAATAATATTCCATTTATCATTTGCTATGAACACAATTTATTTGTGTTATAGTTATTTTAATAGTCTACTTGATATAAGACATTGCAGTTTTGCTAACAATTTTACACTTTTGTAGTTACTTATTTTAAACTATTATATGTATACACGCGCAGCCCAAACCTACCTTTATTTCATTTACTTATTGTGTTGTTTTAGTATTCAGATAAGATATTTCTTACGTTTAGACATGTCTTTCAGACTTGCACCGTATTTCGAAGCTCTTGTACTTATGACACTAAATCTTGGAGTAATATTTTTGCATTTCCGCATTTCATATTGTGAAAGACTTAGTGTTTGGGATACTTCATTTTTCGCTTGGGATAAATGAAGACTATATGTTGAATACAAATGGATTAACCTTAGGTAACCTAGGTAGAGTTGGATTAGGTGGTTTTTAGGGTATTTTGAGGAGTACAAATATCAAATCTGCATGTTATTATTTAGATTTATTTTATGAATCGTGGTAGAGAAGGACCTAAAACCAATAGAAATATGTTTTGGTTCAATAGAGGACCTTAGAAATGACACTTAGGAAGTAGACAAGGTCGCAAAATTTCTGGCTAAAGGATCAAGGAAGCAACTTGTAACACCCTAAAAATTCTACTCTTATCCTAAGTGTATCAACTTGGGTTTGGTGATATACTACTATTTCATATATGTTAAGGTCCATTCCTAAGTATGATAAGTTCTTTGGATGTGAGCTAAGGTCATAATGAACTTTTAGCAAAAAATCGAGTTGAGATGTTCTCTAATGATTCAGTTTTTCATGTAAGTTCATTCAAGGATACACTTCAATAAATCATAACTCCTAAAATATGATGATTTTGTGGCTTAATACCAACCACATGGTAGGTCTTAACATCTTCTTTCAATTAGTTTTGTCCGTTCGCTAATCCAAGTTATGTGCTAAAAGTTATACCCATTTTTCTGGGCACTCTGTAGTAGTCTGCGTGAAACAACGCTCAAGTGGACGTCCTCCGTGCGAACTAAGCTTCAGTTGTGCAAGCACGCCCATTACTTTGAAATTATTTTAGTTTTCACTTCTCTTCACGTTTTAGGATGGGTGTTTCTGCCTTTTCCTCGTCCCAAAACCCCAACCCATAAATATTAATTTCTTTCAAAAGCCAAAGTCAACCAGTTCTGATTATTTCAATACTCTCATTCTAAAAAAACAATTTACACTCAAGAACTACAAGAAACACTAAGGCTAGAGTTTATCCTCCAATGTTTTTCTTCAGAATTTGTCATTAAGGTATGTAAGGCTATTCATAGTGATGGACTGGATTCATCCTCATGCCCTACATCTCAATTTAGTCAGTAAAATTTTAATCTAGGGTTATACCCTTAGTTTCGATAAGTTTTGATATGAGTTATGTTATTGATTCTTAGTTCTAAATCGTTGATCATGAGTTGTTATATTTATTACTATACATAGAGATCCTTGAATTGTTGTTCATGTCTATTTTTCAACATGAATTCTATTTTGAGTTATACTTTTTTGGATTCTTTTAAAGCAATTATTTTTGTCATAAACTGATTTCTTGAGAAAGCAAAGATGAGTTTTGAGAAAGAGTTTTAACCAAGATTTGAGCAAGAGTATTTTAAAGTATCTTTTGAGAAGAGTTTAAGGGAACATAAGTTGTTCCAAAAACAATATTTTTACATTGAGAAGAGAACTATAATTCATGATTAGTATGATGGTCGAGTATGTAATCAATGTGTGAGAAATATGAAATCTAGATATGCCATCAATGTTTATGTAGTATGACTTCCCGAGTCATCAATGATCAGATCACAATAAACATTTGTTTTACACTAGTTTTTCTGAGAAAGTAAAGTAGAATTTGAGTAAAGTTAAAGAGAATTTTTGAGTAAAGTTTAAGGGAACTGAGTAGTCTTAAATGTATCATTTTGTTAAATTGAGAATAGATAAACTTTGAATTCTAAATGAGTTTATGAGTTCAAAGATTTTTCAGAGAATTTACCTCCTTTAAGAGGATAGTTTGAGAAATTATCGCAAACCATAGAATGAATATGTTTTATACATTTGAGCATGAGCATATATATATCGTTGCGAGTAGTATTGAACATCGATATGAGGATGAGTGTTGCTCCCAATTGCACACAAAAGTGTACGCGGCTGCGCAAGTAAAATAGCTAGATTATCAAACCCAAAGGAAGTGTTTGATCTATATTTAAATACTAAGAATGCAAAAATGAAATAATAAAATTACTTACAATGGTTAGAAAATTCTAGGGCTTCGGCATGCTTAAGGTTTCATGTATCACATCTTATGTATTGAATTAACTATGTTTATCAAATTACAAATTTATAGGGTTGATTTTATGATCAGGATATCCTGACCTCTAATCGCCTACACCAATTGACTGTTTAACTACATAATTGAGAGAGGATAGAAAGAGTCAATTGATGATAATTTATATTTCATCTTGTTTAATAATCAAGTTTGGTGTTCGTTAGAGTGTCCATCCTGAGCACGAAGCTGAACAAGTGATATGCAAGAGAGATCAAGCTATTTGTATTCTTTGGTCTGTCTACCTCATTAGCTCACGAGTTCAAGAATAGACAATATATTTATCTATATGGTGATCAATCATGAAATACTAAAACAAGAATACACAATCTCACACCCCAAGCCTACATACTTGAAGAAACTGGCACTCGAAAGCCATTGTTGGTTCTGAAGCGAACCCTTGGCCTGACTCATTACTCAGCGGATGACTTACTCAAGTTAAATGGAAAATCATGATGAAAAAGTAAATTTAAAAACTTAATTTAAACTCAACTCCATAATTGTCTGAAAATAATTTAACAAGGATTAGTTAAATGCCTCAAGAACTCAAACACATTAAAACCACAAGGAAATAATGATACACTCCTCAACCTATAAAATATCTTTAAAGCCTCTACTATTACAGAAGGATTATCGGGACAAGACCCATGACTTCCTAACAAACTGAAAAATAAAAGTAGAACCTCTGTAAGTAAGGAGGCCCACCATAGCTAACTGGAACTGGAAGTGGTATCAACGAAGTTGCTGTTGATGACCCTAAATACCTGTATCTGAATCATAAAAAGATGTAGGCCAAATGGCGTAATTACATGGAATGTACATGTATGTAAGTGGAATTTTAAAGCATAAACATAAGTTTGAACTGATGTAAAATAAACATACTTACCTCTTCTCAACTCAACTTAGCTCAACTCAATGAAATAGGGCTCAACTAAAGAATAAGGTACTCAACCTAGTGAAACATAGTTCAACAAAACTCAGAGAAATATGGCTTATATCAATAATAAGATACCCAACTTAGTGAAACATAGTTCAACTCAACTTAGAGAAATCGGGCACAACTCAACAATAGGATACTCAACTCAAGATGATCAAGGATAAAGAAAAAATTAAAGAAGAAATATATAAAAAGCTGTAAAACAATAGATAGCAACTCAATTGTATGTAAAAATAAAATAATAACTTATTTCTATGTAAAAATATAACAATAAGTCTTATTTGGGAGATTCTATAACCGACAACCATCACTATGATCTATGTGATTATAAAATGTCTCGCCTATACTGCCAAAACTATCCTATACCTTGCCGGGGTATAGAACTCCTCAACTAAGTGGATCCACTAGTCTATGCTTAAAAGCAATAAGGAATCATCTAAAAATTATGACTCTTTCTACCCACGTTGTCTCCATATTTTATGGGGGATGTGGGTTGTTTGAACTCTTCCCCATATTGGTGCTCAATACTACTCTCAAAATATAACTTAACTCATATGTTTTTAAAAAAACATTTCCTCATCCTCAACTTTGAGATTAATACTCAAAAGGTTTCTCTGAAAAGAGATTAAGCTCCAAAACTCCTCATGAACTCTTTTGGAAATCGGTGTTTCCTCTCTTCTTAAATGTTAACATATTTACTCTTGGGAATACTTAGTTCCCATATATAATTTTGAAAAAAAATGAAACTGGACTCTCCTTATCCTCATCCTGATTTACTCAAGTCTTAATATAGATTATAAATAATTGTAAAAGACTTCTCAAAATAGGGTTCATGCTGAATTATGGACGTGAACGACTCAATTCAAGGTTTTCAATAACCATATGTAGTACTCAATACTCGAAACTAAATAACTCCAGAACTCAAGGACTCAATAATACTACTCATCTCATGAATGCTCGACTCATAGGGTTCATGCCGAATTATGGGCATGACCGACTCAACTCAAGGGCCTCCATGTATAACATATGTTAATCCATAATTATGAAATATAGTTTCAAAAAGGATTAAACACTCAATACTCAAGAACATAGAACTTGATAATAATAGTCCTCTCAAAGATATTCAATTTATAGAGTTCATGCAGAATTATAGACATGACTAACTCGACTCAAGGATCTCAATGATAATGTAGAATCATGAATACATTCTCCTAATTATTTTACTCACTTACTCAAGCCTTGAAACAATTTATAAGTTATTGTAGAAGAATCCTCGAAAAGACTCAAAGGGAGTTTCTCAAACTTTACTCGTAACTCTTCCTTGAATTTGAATTATGAATTCAAGGGTTATGAGTCATGTAATTAATGATCTCTTGATGATTAATGAAGTGTTAATTAGTAAAGATTAAGAAGAGAATGAATGCTCGACTCAAATAAACAAGTACATAACGAGAATAGAAAAGGAAAATGGCCAATTTATTGGGGGCCTGATTGGGTGAATTGCGTGCGCCCCTTAGACCGATAGTACTACAAGAAAGAAATAAGACAGAAATAAGGTGATTATTACCTAAAAGAATAATGTGAATTAGAATAATAATACCTCGGCCAGGCCTCCACTTACTAGGGGTCTGATTAGGCACACTGCTGGCACACTGCCCCAACCTTCATTTACTGGGGATCTGATTGGGCATATTGCTGGCGCGTCGCCCCAGCCCTTATTTACTTGGGGTCTGATTGGATGCACTATTGACGCGCCGCCCCAGCTCTAATTTAGAAACTTTTGAATTATTCTTCTTGATTTTTGTCTAATTCACCTAAAATTGATTGGATTCTTCCCAACTTTCTTAGATTCGTCAACCTAACTCAAGTACATGAAAATCTATTCAAAATTAATCAAGAATTACACTCACTCACAAGATCGTCACCATAAAAACTCAAGAAACTCTATTAATAAGAAATGATGAACAAAACCTCAAGAAACTCCTCAAGAACTCAAATCATTCAACCTCATGAATGAAATTTTGGATAAAAATCACAATATTGGCGTGTGGGTGAACGAATTCAACACTATAGAACTTACATAACTATTAGGATAAAATCCTTGGCGAAATCCCTCAAAAAATTGCCAAAATCTTGAACGCTCTTTCTTTTCTCCTCTTTTGCTCTTCTTGAACTGCTCTCAAAACCTAAAGTGTATTTAGGAATTGTGAAAAATGATCTACGTCAGTTTAGATCCCTAAAATATTACTAAATATGAGTTAGGCTAGTAGGGTAAGGAAAAGACCAAAATACCCCTCATTAATTCGGGTAAGTTTCCTGTCACGCCCCTATACTACCCCCTGGATGCGGACACGGGACCTAGAATCACGAGTGACCCCAAGCTAACCTACTGGCATATCATAAGCATACTTAACGATAACTAAATTAAGAAAATATTGTAGAGAAGCTTAAATCATCATAAAACTGAAATGATGGGGAATACCAATTACTATCTGAATAAATAATCTACGAGTTCAATCACAACTAAACTATAAAACTCCAAAGATAAAATTGAATCTAGCTATGTCTGAAATATAGCCTCTAACTGACTAGAAACAGAGACATGCCCCATCTAAATCTAGCAAAAATTGAAACTAAAGTTTGAATGTAGAAAGAAAACATATTTGTCATCCTAGGAGAATGAGGACTCACCACTGATACTGTTAAGCTAAAGCTCGGGAATCAATTTATTCATGATCTGAATGCTGAGGACCTGAACCTACACCACGAGAAGATGTACCACAGAGTATGCATCAGTACTTGAAAGGTACTGAGCATGCAGGATATAATAAATCTGAAGAGGATACATAAATGAACAAAGCATACGACTAAGGAATGATATAAGATAAGCATGATACTATACTAAAAATACTGAACATGAACTAACTAAATGCAAGGACAAAGTTTATAACATGTTGAAATTGAATACTGAACTGTTACTGATAACCTGGTCAATGCAATTGAATCAGGTTGTGGGTGCTACTAATAACCGATATAAATCCACATGAGCTAAATGTGGAGTCCGATGTACATGCCCCATTGAGAGGAACCAATATACCCTGCCAGAGGTATAAAGGCATGATTGGCGGGATCACTAAACTGATGCCCACAGAGGGGACTTATAACCTACGAGGGCACGTAGTTCTAGGACTTTGAGGGTGACTGACCCTAGTCCACTCGGTATTAAGCCTACTCCCAACTGAATATATGTAAATTATAACATAACTAAAGTAAATTGTATAGCTTGAGATTCTGACATGCTAACTGAAAATGCAACATTAAGTACTGATAATGAAACATTCTTAACTGATACATATATTCCCAACTGGAGTATGTATATGATACAATATGACCGAAATACTGAAAAACTGAACAACTCAAAATACTAATATGCAAATATTCATACTTGAAACCTCTTTCTCAACAACAATTCAAAATCATATTATAATATGATCATGGATGACTAGGGAAGTCATATAGCATAAACATTGATGGTATATCTAGATACCATATTGCTCATACATTGATGTCCTACTCAATTATCATACTAATCATCTTTTAGAAGATCTTTCTCAAAACTCATCTTAACTTTCTCAAAAACTCAGTTTAAAACTCAAGTGTTGGCTTTAAAAACCTTCTCAAGATTTATAACTAAAAATAGGGTTCATGCTGAAATATACTGGTAATGGGACGTTAGAAACTGGAGTATGTATATTTGTTTAACTAACCTAAAATGTATAATTTGTGATCTAAGAGAATCTACACAACTAGGGTTCTGAGTTTCAACCAAAGAACTAAGCAATGATTCTACGAAAACATGATAATCTGATTAGAAAAACTCTAACAGCTAATTCACAACTAATATCTAAGGTTTTAGAAACCCTAGGTCTAAACAAGATATAGGAATCAAGAATCAGACTGAATTCTAGAGACCTAGTGGATGAAAGGAATCCACCAGTGAAATCCCACATACCTGGTGATGAAATTCACAGAAAAATCTTTCGATTTCGTGGCTGGAACTAAATAAAACTTGTTGCATTTTTGGAGAGGGCTTTATCAGTTGCTTCTTCTCTTTTTCCTTTAGTTTGATGATTTTCTAGTAAATAAAGCTTTTATTTGAGTTCTGACTAGGTTATTAGGCTTAATCTGAGTAAAACGACATAGGGGGTTAAACGACGTAGTTTAGGTGCCCAACGCATAGGGGATAGGACCAAACCAATCCTAACTTAATTCTGGCGAAGCCCATCCACGGAGGGAACGATGATCCGTTGTTTGACCTACAGGCCGTCGTTTGGGTTCGTCAGTCAAGTCTGCCTGACAGGGCTTCACTAAAATGAACATAATATTTTAGTCGGAGATGGGATTTTAGTAAAATCGGTGGCGTTGGAAAGAGGATTCAATTATCTATAATTTTGTAGGACTTGGGCAACCTAAATTCCTTTTTGTGCTAAGGGTTATGACTATTTGAATTTGACCCAACAACAATTTCCCTCTAACTGGCTGCTGACCCTCACCTACGGTCGCTAGGTCCACCCACGGATCATATTGGTCTACTGTGGGTAGGATGAGAGACTATTAACACTTGGGCCTTAATGACAGAACCCCACCTATGATGCGTGGTCCTACCTACGGTCCGTGGGTGGTTCCGTTGGTACTGACACCAGATTTTCTAAAAAATGGGATTTTATTCATTTTGAGATTCAAGGTGTTACAATATCATCCCCTTGGAAACATTCATCCTCGAATGAAGTCTAAACTAACTGGGTATGGATGGAAGGAGCTGCAATCCCCACCACTAAGTACTAAAAACTGATATCTGACTGAACTAAGTTCCAAGAACATGAAAATAAGCTAAAAATACAAGAATAACTAAAGAAATAAGGTACTAAGACTGAATTTACGCACGATTAAACTGGATGACATGAAGGAAACTATTATCTCAAGCTGAAATGAAATAAGAAGGAAATAGGTGAGAATACTTGACCTCCATGGCTGCTTATGCTTCCCAAGTAGCTCCCTCTATGGACTGAATCATCCATGTTTGAAAAATATCATCACCCCCTCTTCATGGGTGATACTTACAGGAAAACCAAATTATCTATCCCAAACTCTAAGTTCCTTCTCCTTACATGTGCATAGGACTTCTTTCATAAGTCTATTTTTGACGATCTAAACTTTTTCTCATATCTTCATAAACCAAATCTGGCTCAATCAAGGCTGCTTCAACTACTAATCCACCTTAGGAACACATAAGCGACCATCTCCCCCTTGGGAGAAAACCTCTCCTTTCAATTGATGAACTGCACCTTCCAACTGAAGCATTATAGGATCACTATTTGTTTTTCCATATCCTCCACTACCAATAGAGATTCTAATGTATTCTGGATTATCACACCACAATCTGATGTGTTCGTAAGACTAACTCCTAAGAGAGCAAGCCGATGAACATAGTTTGCTAATTCCTTCCCTTTTTCCTCAACATGTGCTACACTACCCTTTAGAGATCGTCTTTCAGGCCTTAAGGTAAGAGATAATTCGACCTATAAGAACTGAGCTATTACCCTTCCATTATAAGACTGGCTCATTGGAAACTGGAACCGAACGATCCTAGTTCTACTATCGATTGAGGCATAACATGAATGTAACCAATCCATGCCTAAAATGATATTGAAATCTACCATTTCTAATTCTACAAGGTTTGCTAAGGTGTTTTTCTAAAATACTGTGATAGGGCAATTTTTCTTTATCATCTTAGCAATAACTAGGTCACCAACTGGAGTAGAGACTGAGAAGGGTTCTAAAAGAGTTTGTGGACTGAAACCTAAGATTACTTCTATAAGAACAGTTACAATGGTAAGAGTAGCCCTTAGATATAACGATGCATACACATCTAAAAGAAAGACTCATAATGTACCAATGACCACATCAGGAGAATCTTCCTGAGCCTGGAGAGCATAAAACCTGCCTTGGCACTGACTGCCACCTGTACCAGCTGACACACCCTACTAAGTTAAGCGACCTGTTGGTGTTGCTGGAACTGTAGACTTAGCCCTATTATTGTTACCTTCTTGACCCTGCCTGTCAGAAGAGCTATTCTTCACCCTATGACCAGACTGACCACACCCAAAGTATCCTTCCTTGCCTGCAAGACACTCTCCAGGATGGTTCTTACCACACTTTGGACAAGTTCAGTATGTCCTATTTATTGAAACACTTCCCTGAGACTTACATCCTGGTGCTTAATTATTCTGATCTTGTAAAAATTGTGAGCAATTTCCACCACCCGATTTCTGATGAGAGTACTCATAGTTCCATGTTCTAGCTTTCTTGTTCACCTTAGATTTTTCCCTAAGCTTATCTCCCTCAACCCGTTGATTGTTCTGATTAGTCATACTCTAAGCCAAAAGTTGGATAGCATACTGAAACTCTACATTCGAAACCTCATTGTCTGGGACTAGAGGGACTGGGTTAGCGTTATGTGCATTAGCATTTCATGGGTAAGCTCTATGAGAAGGCCTGATATAAACACATAACGTCAGATTAGAAATGAGAAGTTGGATCATACCTTACGTACGAGTAGAGTAGCAAAGAAAGCAAAGTTTTCCTAAAACATTTCGTAACCTCCCTCTCATTAGAAGTGGTGCACTTCATACACCTAACAATGTCTCTACTTAGTGTGGCTTTTCAGACATCCTAGAACTCTTAAACCTAGTTCTCTGATACCAAGTTTTCCTTGCCCCGTGGCTATCCCCTAGACGTGGACACGGGACCTAGCATCACGGTGACCCAAGATAACCCTACTGACATATCATAAGCATACTTAAAGATAATAGAATTAAGAAAATACTGTGAGGAAGCTTAAATCATCATAAAACTTAATTGATGGGGAATACCCATTACTATCTGAATAAATAATCTGTGAGTTCAATGAAAACTGAAAAATCAAACTCCAAATCGAAAATTGAATCTAACTATGCTTGAAATAAAGACTCTAACTAGCTAGAAGTGTTGGGACATAACCCATCTAAATATCAAAAAAACTGAAACAAAAGACAGAAATATAGGAATGAAACATGTCCATCGTCCTCAAAGAATGAGGACTCACCACTGATACTACTGAGCTGAAGATCGGGAACCGATCTTTGTGTGATCTTAATGCTGAGGAAATGGACCTACATCACGAGAAGATGTAGCGCAAAGTATGTGTCAGTACTTGAAAGGTACTAAGCATGCATTATATAATAAACCTGAACATGATACACAACTGAACAAATCATCTAACTGAGCAATGATATAAGATAAGCATGATACTATACTGATAGTACTGAACATAACTAATTGAATTCAAGGACCAAGTTTATAACATGTTGAAACTGCATACTGAACTGTAATTGAATACCTGGTCAATTTGATGGAATATGACTGTGGGAACTAGTAATAACCGACATAAATCAACATGAGCTAAATGTGGAGTCCGATGTATACGCCCCATCGAGAAGACCCAATATACCCTACCACAGGTATAGAGGCATGACTGGCGTGATCACTAAACTGATGCCCACATATGGGACTTATAACCTACGGGGGAACGTAGTTCAGGGACTTTTAGGGTGACTGACCCTAGTCATCTCGGTAGTAAGCCTACTCCCAATTGAACATATGTAAATTATAATATGACTAAAGTAAACTGGATAGCTCGAGATTCTGACATGCTAACTGAAAATGCAACATTCTTCACTGATGCTTGAACTCCCAACTGGAGTATGTATATGATACATTATGACTGAACTACTGAATAGCTCAAAATACTGATTTGCAGATATTCATACGTGAAACCTCTTTCTCAACAACAATTAAAAATCATATTATATTATGATCATTGATGGTATATATAGATACCATACTACTCATACATTGATGGCCTACTCGATTGTCATACTACCCATGTTTTAGAAGCTCTTTCTCAAAACTCATCTTAACTTTCTCAAAAAAACAGTTTAAAACTCAAGTATTGGCTTTTAAAAGCTTCTCAAGATTTATAACTCAAAATAGGGTTCATGCTGAAATATACTGATAATGTGACTTTCGAAACTGGAGCATGTGTATCTGTTTAACTGACCTAGCATGTGTAATTTGTGAACTAAGAAAATCTACACAACTAGGGTTCTGAGTTTCATGCAAAGAATTAAGCAGCGATTCTACGAAAACATGATAATCTGATTAGCAATACTCTCACAACTAATTCACAACTAATATCTAAGGTTTTAGAAACCCTAGGTCTAAGCAAGATATAGGAATCAAGAATCTGACTGAATTCTAGGGACCTAGTGGATGAAAGAAGTCCACTAGTGAAATCCGACATACCTGGTGAAGAAATTCAAATGAGAAATATTTCAATTTCAGGGATGGAACTGAAGAAAACTTTATGCATTCAAGGAGAGGGCATGGTCGACTGCTTTTTTTTTCTCTAGTTTGATGAATTTTTAGTGAATAAACGTTTTGGTTAAGTTCTGACTATGTTATTAGGCTTAATTTGAATAAAAATACGTAGTTTAGGTGCCCAACATATAGGGGAAAGGACCAAAGCCACCCTAACTTAATTTTGGCAAAGCCCATCCACGTAGGGAACGATGGTTAGTTGATTAACCTACCGGCCGTCGTTTGGGTTTGTAGGTCAAGTCTGCCTAACAAGTCTTCATTAAATCGAGCATAATATTTTACTCAGAGATGGGATTTTAGAAAACTCGGTGTAGTTGGAAAGAAGATTCAATTATCAATCATTTTGTAAGTCGTGGTCCACCTAAATTCCTTTTATGCTAAGGGTTGTGACCATCTGAAGTTGAACCAACATCAATTTCCCTCTAACTAGTTGTTGACTCTCACCTACGGCGAGATCAACGGTCCGTAGGTCCGACCACATATCATACTTGTCGATCGTGGGTGGGATCAGAGAAAATTAAGACTTGGGCCTTCACGACGGAACCCCACATACGGTCAGTGGTCCTACCTACGGTTCGTGGGTGGTTCCGTTGGTACTGACACCAAATTTTATGAAAATTAGGATTTTCTTCGTTTTGAGATCCGAGGTGTTACAATATATCCCATTGGAAACATTTATCCTCCAATAAAGTCTAAACTAATTGGGTATGTAGGGAAGGAGCTTCAATCCCTACCAATAATTACTAAAAACTGATATCTCACTGAACTGACTTCCAAGAACATGCAAATATGCAGAAAATGCCAGAACAACTGAAGGAATAAGGTACTAAGACTGAATTTACGTACGATTAAACTGAATTACTGGAAGGAAACTATTATTTCAAGCTGAAACGAAATTGAAAGGAAAGAGGTAAGGATACTTGGCCTTCATGGCTACTTCTGCTTCCCAATTAGCCCCTTCTACGGACTGACTACTCCAAGTTTGACAAATATCATCACCCCCTCTTCATAGGTGGTACATTCAGGAAAACCCAATCATCTATCCCAGACTCTAAGTTCCTTCTCCTTACATCTGCATAGGACTTCTTTCTTAAGTCTATGTCTAACGAGCTCAACTTTTTCCCATAGCTTCATAAATAGAATCTGGCCCTATCAAGGATGCTTCACCTATTAATCCACCTTAGGAACACATAAGCGACCATGTACCCCATGGGAGAAAACCTCTACTTTCTATTGATGAACTGCACCTTCCAACTGAAGCAGTATAGGATCACTATCTATTTTTCCTTATCCTCCACTACTAATAGAGATTCTGATCTATTCTGGATTTTCACACCACCATCTGATGTGTCTGTAAGAGTAACTCCTAAGCAAGCAAGCCGATAGATATCTTTTGCTAATTCCTTCCCTCTTTCCTTCACATGTGCTGTTACCATTCAGAAATCACCTTTCTGGCCTTAAGGTAAGAGATTATTTTGACATATAGGTATTGAGCTACTACCCTTCAACTCTAAGACTGGCTCGTTAGAAACTGGAACCGAACAATCCTAGTTCTACTATCGACTGAGGCATAATAGGAATGTAACCAATCCATGCCTAGAGTGATATCAAAATATACTATTTCTAACTCTACAAGGTTTGGTGAGTTCTTTTTCTGAGAGGCTGTGATAGGGCAATTTTTGTATACCCGTCTAGCTATAATTGGGTCACTAACTTGAGTAGAGACTAAGAATGGTTCTGAAAGGTTTCTGTACTGACACCTAAGATTACTGTTATAAGGAGAGTTACAAAGGTAATAGTAAACCCTATATCTAACGATGCATTAACATCTAAATAAAAGACTCGTAATGTACCAATGACCACATTAGGAGAATCTTCCTGATCCAGCCGATCTTGGAGATCATAGAATGTGCCTTGACGCTGACTGCCACCTATATCAGATGACACGCCCTACTGAGTTGGGTGACCTGCTGGTGCTGCTGGAACTTTAGATTGAGCCCTACTATTGTTACCTTCTTGACCCTGCCTGGCAGAAAGGCAATTCTTCACCCTATGACCAGATTGACCGCACCCAAAGAATCCTTCCTTGCCTGCAAAACAGTCGCCCAGATGGTTCTTACCAAATTTTTGACAAGTTGGGTAGGTCTTATTTTGTGAAACACTTCCGTCAGACTTAGAGCCTGGTGCCCCTACTATTCTGATCTTGTCAAAACTGTGAGTAATTTCTACCACCCAATTTCTTCTTAGAGTACTCGTAGTTCCCTGTTCTAGAATACTTGTTGACCTTAGCTATTTCCCTAAGCTTATCTCCCTCCATATGTTGATTGTTCTGATTAGTTATACTGTGAGCCAAAAGTTGGATAGCATTCTCAAACTCTCCATTCGAAACCTCATGGTCTGGGACTAGAGGGACTACCTTAGCATAACGTGCATTAGCATTCCGTGGGTCAGCTGTACGAGGAGGCATCATATGAAACGCATAACATCGAATTAGAAACAAGAAGTTGGATCATACCTTATGCACGATAATAGTAGCAAAAAAAGTGAAGTTTTCCTAAAACACATTGTAGCCTACCTATCATTAGATGTGGTAGATTTCACACCCATCAAAATGAATCTACTTAGTGTGTCTTTTCAGACATCCTAGGACTCATAAACCTAGTGCTATAATACAAAGTTTGTCATGCACCGAGGCTACCCCCTGAACATGGACACGGGACCTAGGATCACGAGTGACCCCAAGCTAAACCTACTGGCATATCATAAGCATACTTAAAGATAATTGAATTACGAAAATACTGTACGAAAGCTTAAATCATCATAAACTGAAATGATGGGGAATAGCCATTACTATCTGAGTAAATAATCTGTGAGTTCAATGAAAACTAAAATATCAAACTCCAAAGATAAAATTGAAATATCAAACTCTGAAGCTAAAACTGAATCTAACTATGTCTGAAATAAATCCTCTTACTAAATAGAAATGTTGGGACATGCCGCAGCTAAATCTAGCAAAAACTGAAACTAAAGACTGAAATGTACAAAGAAAACATGTATGTCATCCTTGGAAATTGAGGACTCACCACTGATACTGCTGAGCTGAAGATCGGGAACTTTCTATGCGTGATTTGAATGCTGAGTACCTGAACCTACATCACAAGTAGATGTAACGCATAGTATGCGTCAGTACTTGAAAGGTACTGAGAAGGCAGGATATAATAAAGCTGAACAAGATACATAACTGAACAAATCATAGAACTGAGCAATGATATACGATAAGCATGATACTATACTGAAAATACTGAACATGAACTAACTGAATGCAAGGACCAAGTTTATAATATGTTGAAACTGAATACTGAACTGTAACTCATAACCTACTCAATGCAATGGAATCAAACTGTGGGAGCTACTAATAACTGACATAAATCCATATGAGCTAAATGTGGAGTCCAATGTATACGCCCCATCGATAGGACCCAATATACCCTGCCAGAGGTATAGAGGCATGACTGGCGTGATCACTAAATTGATGCCCACAAAGGGGACCTATAACCTACGGGGGCGTGTAGTTTAGGGACTTTGAGGGTGACTAACCCTAGTCCACTCGGTATTAAGCCTACTCCCAACTGAATATATGTAAATTAAAACATAACTGAAGTAAACTGGATAGCTCGAGATTCTTACATGCTAACTGAAAATGCAACATTAAGTACTGATAATGAAACATTCTTAATTGATGCATTTACTACCAACTCGAGGATGTATATGATACATTATGACTGAAATACAGAAATACTTAATAGCTCAAAATATTGACATGTAGATATTCATACTTGAAAACTCATTCTCAACAAAAATTCAAAATCATATTATAATATGATCATTGATGACTCGGGAAGTCATACTCCATAAATATTTATGGTATATCTAGATACCATACTGCTCATACATTGATGGTCTATTCGATTGTCATACTTATACATTGATGGTCTATTCGATTGTCATACTTATTATGTTTTAGAAGCTCTTTCTCTAAACTCATCTTCACTTTCTCAAAAACTCAGTTTAAAATTCAAGTGTTGGTTTTAAAAAGCTTCTCAAGATTTATATCTCAAAATAGGGTTCATGCTGAAATATACTGATAATGTGACGTTTGAAACTGGAGCATGCATATTTATTTAACTGACCTAGCATGTGTAATTTGTTAACTAAGAAAATCTACACAACTAGGGTTCGTAGTTTCATGCAAAAAACTAAACAAAGATTCTACAAAAACATGATAATATGATTAGGAGTACTCTAAAGGTTAATTCACAACTAATATCTAAGGTTTTAGAAACCCTAGGTCTAAGCAAGATATAGTAATCAATAGTTTGACTTAATTCTAGGGACCTAGTGGATGAAAGAAATCCACCAGTGATATCCCACATACCTGGTGACAAAATTAACAGAGAAATCTTTCGATTTCAGGGCTGGAACTGAAGAAAATTTGTTGCATTCTTGGAAAGAGCTTGGTCGACTGCTTCTTCTCTTTTTTCTCTAGTGTGATGAATATCTAGTGAATAATGGTTTTCCTTAAGTGCTTAATATTAGTAAAACAACGTCGTTTAGGGGTCCAACGCATAGGGAAAGGGACAAAAACGACCCTAACTTAATTCTTGCAAAGCACATCCACGTAGGGAAGGACAGTCCGTTGTTTGAACTAGCGGCCGTCGTTTGGGTTCTTCGGTCAACTCTGCTTGACAGGGCTTCACTAAAACGAGCAGAACCTTTTACTCATAGATTGGATTTTAGCAAACTCGGTGGAGTTGGAAAGAGGATTCAATTATCTATCATTTTGTAGGTGATGGCCCACCTAAATTCCTTTTGTGATAAAGGTTATGGCCATTTGAAGTTAACCCAACATCAGTTTTCCTCTAACTGATTGATGACCTCACATACGGTCAGACCTACTATATGTAGGTCCAACCGTGGATCGTACTTGTCAACCGTGGGTGGGATCAGATACTATTAAGACTTGGGCCTTAACCAGTGAACCCCACCTACGGTCTGTGGTCCTACCTATGGTTCGTGGGTTGTTCCATTGGTACTGGCACAATATTTTCTGAAAACTAGGATTTTCTTCGTTTTGAGATCCGAGGTGTTACATTTCCTTAACTTGGTAGTCTAAAATAAAACGGGCATATCTCCCTCATCCGAACTCAAAATTTAGCAAATTCAGTGGCCTAGGAAAGTGGACTCAGAGATTTTTCATTTGATATCTTCTAGGTCTCTTAACTCATCCTGTGCTAAAAGTTATGGTCGTTTGAAGACCAAAACATAAAGCAACTTAGGAATGGCTTGAAAGAATTCTATTTAGTTCTTTTTGGAACTCAAGGCGCTACAGCTATTGACCTTAACACTTAAGAAAATTTTAAATTTCTCCATAAAATCTCACTCACTACGAAGAATGGTTAGAGTTTTAGCTCAAATTTTTTTCGGAGTGTTACATTATCTCCTTCTTGGGATCATTGGTCCTCGAATGACGGTTGGACTTGGTATGGAACTACATCTACTCTGACTCATGAACTTGCCTAATAACATAGGCTGGTCTGATTGAAACCAAGAGTTGGGACCTTCTATAGCACCAAAGTCAAGAACGATGCTATTGTGAACATTTTCATACTCTCTCTTAAGTTATCTCATCTGAAACAAAGAAAATCTGGGCATGAAGTAAGACTAGGAATACCATGCCTCATTGATTGCAAGTCAAAGCTCCTAGAAGGTAACATAACACCTCATACCAAGGCCTGAGTCTAATGGCACACTCTTACTATATAAAAGCTTAACCCAAATCCTTAGGTTCGGGTTCTATACCTCTCTATAGGGAATCTCATCCCAAGAATATTTCTCTTTACCAGCACATTTAATCTTCGTACTCTAACAATTCAATGAATCTTATTAACCAACTCCTTAATAAGTTCTCATTCTCTCATCATCTCTGCCATACCAACTAGAATTTCCCGCATTACTACTCGTAACCAACTACAGGCTCTCATGTAACTATTTCTCATAGTAAAATGTCATCCTCATCTTCCTCCTCATTTATAATCTTAGGTGGAATTATCACACTATCATTATCATGATAAGAACATTAATCTTCTCCTTCTAACATCAGTCCACTACTAAAAGGACCTTGAAATAGATATCTCCCATGAAAATATCACCCAAGCTCTAAACATACTCTCTCATAAGGATCTCAGCTGAAACATGGCTAAGAGAAAAGAGTACAACTCACTTTTAGCTCAAATGCACGATTCACATGAATATGAGTGCATTTTCCCGCACTCGACACTTAACTCTCTCACTTGTTTCTCTCAAGCCCCTCTGCTGTCTCATAACTTCTTCAAGATGTTTTCTAAGAGCAACTCAGCGATAAATGACTGACTTTGCTTTTCAACCGCCAGTAGTATTACGGTTAGTCGAATGGATATGAGAACGCATGAGTTAGAATAATTCCCTTATGACACGGTTCTACTGCACAATTTGGAGTATGAAAGAAGTGAATTTTTTTAAAAATGCCTGTAGTCCCTCGTTTATAGAATTTGGGCCCTCACAACCATAAACTACACCCTACTGAAACGGCTTGAAAGACTGGAACTCTATGCACTGATATAAAGTTTGTCACACCCTCGAATACTTGAACTCTATGCACTGATATAAAGATTGTCACACCCCGAGCCTACACTCAGGACGTAATTGGCACTCAGAAACCATTGCTCGTTCCCAAGCGAACCCTTGGCCTGGCTCATTAATCAGCGGAAGACTTACTCAAGTTAAATGGAAACTCATGATGCAAAAATAACTTTAAAAAATTAATTCAAACTCAACTACAATAATAGTGTGAAAATAATTTAGCAAGTATTAGTTAAATGCCTCATGAACTTAAAAACATTACAACTACAAAGAAAAACTGATAGACTCCTCGACCTTTAAACTATCTATGAAGCCTCTACTATTACTGAAGCATTATCGGGACAAGACCCACGACATCCTAACAAACTTACAAATAAAAGTGGAAGACTTCGGAAGCAAAAAGGCTCACCATAGGTAATTGGAACTGCTAGTGGTATCAACGAAGCTTCTGTTGATGACCTTGAATACATGTATCTGCATTATAAAAAGATGCATGACAAATGGTGTCAGTACATGGAATGTACGCGCATGTAAGTGAAATTCTAAATCATAAACATAAGCTTGAACTAATGGAAAAGAAACATACTTACGTCTTTTTAACTCTCTCAGCTTAACTAAACTCAACTCAACAATAAGGTACTCAACTCAGTGAAACATAGTTCAACTAAACTCAGAGAAATAGGGATCAAATCAATAATAAGATACTCAACTCAGTGAAACATAGTTCAACTAAACTCAGAGAAATAGGGCTCAACTCAACAATAGGCTACTCAACTCAAGATACTAAAGGATAAAGCAATAATAAAAGATGTAATATATGAAAAGATGTAAAACAATAGATAGAAACTCAATTTTATGTTAAATTACAACAATAACTCGTTTGTATGTAAAAATACAATAACAACTCTTATTTGGGAGATTCTTTAACCGACAACCATCACTATGAGCTATAGGATGATACTGTGTCTCGCGCACACTACCAGAACTGTCATATTCCTTACCAGGGTATAGAACTCCTCAACTAAGTTGGTCCACTAGTCTATGCTTAAAATTAATAAGGAATCATCTAAAAAGTATGACCCTTTCTACCCACGTTGGGTACATGGTTTATGGGGGCTGTGAGTTATTTGAACTCTCCCCCATATCGGTGCTCAATACTACTCCCAAAATATAACTTCGCTCGTACATTTTTTAAAAAAAATTTCCTCATACTCAACTTTGACATTATTACTTAAAAGGTTTCTCGTAAAAGAGATTATACTCACAAACTCCTCATGAACTCTTTTAGAAATCTGTGTTTCCTTTCTTCTTAAATGTAAAAACATTTACTATCAGGAATACCTAATTTCCCTATATCATTTTGAAAAAAATGAAACTTGGCTCTCCTTATCCTCATCCTTATTTACTCAAATCCTAAAACAAATTATAAATAATTGTTAACAACTTATGAAAATAGGGTTCATGTCGAATTATGGACGTGAACGACTTATTTGAAGGTTTTCAATAACCATATATAGGACTCAATACTCGAAACACAATAACTACATAACTCAAGGACTCAATGATACTACTAATCTCATGAATGCTCGACTCATAGGGTTCATACAGAATTATAGATATGACCGACTCAATTCAAGGGCCTCCATGTAAAACATATGGTAATCCATAATTATGAAATATAGTTTCAAAACGGATTAGGAACTCAATACTCAAGAACATGGAAGTTGAAGATACTACTCCTCTCAAAGATACTCAATTTATGGAGTTCATGCGGAATTATGGGCATGACTAACTCGACTCAAGGATGTAAATGATAATGAAGACTCATGAACACATTCTCCTAATTATTATACTCACTTACTCGAGTCTTGAAACAATTTATAAGTTATTGTAGAAAACTCCTCAAAAAGACTCAAAGGGACTTTCTCAAACTTTACTTTTAACTCTTCCATGAATTTGAATTCAAAATTCAAAGGTTATGATTCATGTTATAAATGATCTCTCCATGATTAATGAACGTTTAATTAGTAGGGATTAGGAAGAGAATGAAAGCTCGAGTCAAATAAACAAGTATGTAATGAGAACGGAGAAGGAAAATGGCCCACTTATTGGGGGTCTGATTGGGCAAATTGGTGGCGGGATACGCCAGACCTCCATTTACCAGGGGTCTGATTGGGCGCACTGCTTGTGCGCTGCCCCTGCCTTCATTTGCTGGGGGTTTGATTGGGCGCCCTGCTGGCGCGCCATGATTTAACATTTCAAGCACACGTCATCCAATTCTAGGTGTTTGATATGCTCAAATTACACCTCCCTAAATAAGTATAAGCGATCATTGCCAAATAAACAACCCAACTAATAGGTTGGGGTCGATCCCACGAGGAATATGGTTTAGACTTAAACTTAACTCACTATTATATTCATTTAGTCAACTTATTTCCAAGAAAAGTAAGTAAAGGGGGGATTTTTGTGAAACAAATAAATTGATTGTTGTTTAGAGAACAAGTGAGCAAGATTCGAACTTTGGTTGTTATCAATGAGAGATAGAAACTAAGGTGTATGTGTTCCCCATAAGCTCATAACGCAGTAATCCTAATAATACTAATACTTTCCTAATGTATCACAGGCAAAGTGGTAAGTTATGTATCCCTAAGTGTTTGGTACCTAAAATAGGGAATTTCACTCGCACGTTGGTCCGACTACGTGTGTATAATTTACTAACCCTTACCTTTACCACAGATTAGACATCACATCAATGTACAGTTTTAACCCTCGCACCAATTGACATTAGACTATTAAATAGTATCCCACTAAATCTCTATTGATAATTCTTTTCTTATTAACTACCTCCTTGGTCTCGCAAGTAGTAACAAGGCGAGTTCTAATGCGTACACTCATTGAAAAAACTTCTGAGCAAAAGAATTACCAATGCATGCAACAATACTATTCAAGAATTAGTTATTATTCATACTTTGTTAATCGCTCATGGTTCCCACTAACCTAGTTGTGAATTTAGTTACTCATGCTTGCAAGAACACAACTCATATATTGATAATAAGAATTCACGAACTTACGTTTAGAGAAGAAGAAATCCAAAATCCCCAATTGAAATTCAAAGCCAAAATATTTATAAATCGAAATCCAGAAATCAAATTGCTAAAGTTTGCAAGTTAATTCCCAAGAAAAAAACAAGAAATAAAAGTAAACAATAATGTCTAACCCCCAAAAATGAGGTTTACATACCCTATTAATAGAAAAACTTGTTCTAAACAAAAAGAAAATGAAATAAGGAAATAAACAATTGGATGCGGCTTCGATCGACGAGAATGACCTACAGACCGTGGTTACACCTACGGTCCGTAGGTCCCTTCCTTAGCTTGATACTTACACTTTTTTCACGAAGGGTGTAACTTTCACTGTTTAGATTCAATCGACGGGTGTGTAGTACAGACCGTAGGTTGACCTACGGTATATGGGTCCCCTTCCGTGGCTCCAAACTTACAACTTTTCATGAGGTACTGGAACTCCAAATCTCTGATACAAACGACAGATGTGCATGACTACCCGTAGGTTGACCTACGCTCTGTCACTGGCCTCCGTGGTTCCACACATAGTCAGACTTCCCAGATGATCATTCCATACCTACCCACGACGGACCATGACTGGACCTACGGTCCGTAGGTCACCTCCGTGGGTGGCTCCTTCTGCAGAAATTCCGCTATCATCTCTCTCGACCTCGTCCAAGCCTATTTCCTGCAAGTATGACACAATAAACATTAATTCTAATACAAAATGGCCCTAGACACACAACTCTTAAGTGAAATGTATTAAAAATATCGTAAACTCACGGTATATCAACACCCTTAACTTAAACTCGTTGTTTGTCCTCAAGACGCACTAAAACTCTAAATGATACTTGTGTAGAAGCAGACATTCAAACTCAAGCACTCACATGGATAGTTCGATCCATTCCATTTTATCAGTGCAAATCTTTCTCTTAGACTTAACAAGCTAACTCATGTGGATCAAAATATGACAAAGATCGACCTATGGACACCCCAACATACACTTTTCATAATGACCAAGGTACCAACTTTCCGACAATGTAATTAGTTCCCTCAGTTCAAATGAAATCCTTTTCACACAGAAGATATGAATTTTAGAATTTTAGGATTCATTCAACACTCACGCTCAGAAGTGAATTAAAGTACAGTTAGTGCACAATACTTAGGCTTGCCATTATTTCATAGCTTAGACTCTCCAAACTAGTTGCTAGGATCACTATAGGACTTTCTTAACTTGTAACGTAGGATCAGGGTCATGTATGGTACATTTGGGTACTTTTTAGGGACATTCTGCCCTCCTTAACAAGACATTGGCTTTTTACCTCTCCCTTGATCTATTTTTGGCATCCTTTCATTTTACTTTTTTCCCTTAACTCTTTTCAACATGTATGTGACTTTTGACTTTGTGACTCTTTTATTTTTCACTTTCTTCTTTTTTTCCTTTCACTTTTTTTTTTATTTCTTTCCACACTTTCACTTATCATATTCTTGTCTTTTTCACACGAAGTCACATCCGCTTTCTTTCGTTTTCCTCTTTTCACCATACAACTCTTTTCATACCCTTGTTTTTGGTTTCCTCTTTCATAGCCACCCTCAACTTATGGATTTTGCATTAGTTGAGGTGCACAATATCCGATGTCGAACCAGGGCCAAGATCAAGGTAACTTTTGGCTTAGCCACCGTCAACTTAGGCTTTTGGCCTAAGTCAAGGTGCACGTGTCCAAGGAGGGAACGGGGGGAAGACAATATTTTAAGGGAAGGTAAGTTAGGTGAATCAAAAGAAATGGTCTATTTAAGGCTCAAATATTTGGATGAAAAGGGACTAATGCTTTCATTTGGATAGATCATTTAGGGATTAAGTGGACTAATTTGAACAACGGCATATGATCACTTCCCAATTTCTTGCCTAGATCAACTTAGCAGTACCAACGGGGCAAGTTCTAGATTAGAACAACTGTTTGAACATTCAACTTTTCCTCATACTTTTGGAACATTATTTCATTATCGGATTATCAGATTACCCAGTTCAAGTTTTAGCCTAAGTCAAGAGGTAACATAAGTTCCTTATCATGTCACATTGAGATCCAACACATTCAACTCATCAAGACTATCGATCTGGCACATTTCAACATTTTTGGACATGGATAATTTTTTTCAAGATTTTTATGCCATCATGTTTTCATTTATCTAATAACTCCTACACATACATTCCTATACATGCCGGTTCTAAAGAAATTAAAACAGTCTCTTTGGGGAAAAGAAAGCAGAAAAGAAAACCCCAAGAGAGAATTATGAGTTAGGTTACTTAGACTTCACCTCATCAATCACAATCCATTACCCCACCCCCAACAAAATAGAGTGCGATTGTCCAAATGCACAAAAAGTAAAGAGAAAGGATTGGGTGAAGCAAACCTATGGAACATATGCGCCAAAGACCTCTCAACAAGCGGGTGGGTCCAGTTTTTTGGAGGCCACTGTATCAGCAATCGGGTCACCCTCAGTAGTGTCCGCATCAACCGTCTCAGCACCCTCAGTAGTGCTAACATCAACCCTTGACGCACCATCAATAGTGTTCATGCTTCTAGAGGCACTAACACCAATCTCCCAAGCCCGCTGCTAGCGCATATCCTCATCAACTATAGATGCCTTTTGGGCCTACTGAAACTGCTGGTGCTCCCTCTTGCGAGCTCTCCTAGCCTCAGTGTCATTAGAAGTTCGACTGGAGTGGGGGCGCTTCCCAGCATATCTGGAAGAATTAAGCGGCAGCATCTCATCTCCGAATAAAGCATCCAACACAGTATTATCAACGGGTGTTGTAAGGGTAGACTCAGGCTAAGCCTCTGGTTGAGCAAGAATGGCATGAAGATCATCCCGAAGACTTGCTAACTCCATTCGAAAAGCAGAAACATCAGTGGTGGGGGAAGGTCGCTCTAAGACGCGCAACTCATATGCATGAAGGCGCTCGTGAACTGCCTGAACCTTACGGTCCATCATCTGCTCCATCCGCTGCTCTACCCTAGTCGCAGACTCCTCAATCGTACGCTGCATCCAAGGCCTCACATGCTGAAGTAATGTAGCCATCTGGGTCTCCAGCTTCTCAACATGGGCTAGAGGAACGGTAGTAGACCTAGAGGAAGGTGTGGCTCTGGAGGATATAAGGGCCTGACTGGCGGCCAAAAAATAGGAAGTTGGGGCATCCTTAGTAGTCGCTGGAAGGGCGGGCTCCTCACCCTGCATCTACTCCACATCTTCTAGTCAGACATCCCACATGATCATTCCATACCTACCCACGACGGACCATGACTGGACCTACGGTCCGTAGGTCACCCCTGTGGGTGGCTCCTTCTGCAGAAATTCCGCTATCAGCTCTCTCGACCTCGTCCAAGCCGATTTCCTACAAATATGACACAATAAACATTACTTCTAATACAAAATGGCCCTAGACATACAACTCTTAAGTGAAATGTATTAAAAATATCGTAAACTCACGGTATATCAACACCCTTAACTTAAACTCGTTGTTTGTCCTCAAGACGCACTAAGACTCTAAATGATTCTTGTGTACAAGTAGACTTTCAAACTCAAGCAATCACATCGATAATTCAATCCATTCCATTTTATCAGTGCAAATCTTTCTCTTAGACTCAACAAGATAACTCATGTGGATCAAAATATGACAAAGATCGACCTATGGACACCCCAACATACACTTTTCATAATGACCAAGGTACCAACTTTCCGACAATGTAATTAGTTCCCTCAGTTCAAATGAAATCCTTTTCACACAGAAGATATGAATTTTAGAATTTTAGGATTCATTCAACACTCACGCTCAGAAGTGAATTAAAGTACAGTTAGTGCTCAATACTTAGGCTTGCCATTATTTCATAGCTTAGACTCTCCAAACTAGTTGCTAGGATCACTATAGGACTTTCTTAACTTGTAACGCAGGATCAGGGTCATGTATGGTACATTTGGGTACTTTTTAGGGACATTCTGCCCTCCTTAACAAGACATTGGCTTTTTACCTCTCCCTTGACCTATTTTTGGCATCCTTTCATTTTACTTTTTTCCCTTAACTCTTTTCAACATGTATGTGACTTTTGACTTTGTGACTCTTTTATTTTTCACTTTCTTCTTTTTTTCCTTTCACTTTTTTTTTTTATTTCTTTCCACACTTTCACTTATCATATTCTTGCTTTTTTCACACGAAGTCACATCCGCTTTTTTTCTTTTTCCTCTTTTCACCATACAACTCTTTTTGTACCCTTGTTTTTGGTTTCCTCTTTCATAGCCACCCTCGACTTATGGATTTTGCATTAGTTGAGGTGCACAATATCCGATGTTGAACCAGGGCCAAGATCAAGGTAACTTTTGGCTTAGCCACCCTCAACTTAGGCTTTTGGCCTAAGTCAAGGTGCACGTGTCCAAGGAGGGACCGGTGCCAAGACAATATTTTAAGGGAAGGTGAGTTAGGTGAATCAAAAGAAATGGTCTATTTAAGGCTCAAATATTTGGATCAAAAGAGACTAATGCTTTCATTTGATTAGATCATTTTAGGATTAAGTGGACTAATTTAAACAACGACATATGATCACTTCCCCACTTCGTGCCCGGATCAACTTAGCAGTACCAACGTGGCAAGTTCTAGATTAGAACAACTGTTTGAACATTCAACTTTTCTTACATACTTTTGGCACATTGTTTCATTACCGGATTATCAGATTACCCAGTTCAAGTTTTAGCCTAAGTCAAGAGGTCACATCAGTTCCTTATCATGTCACATTGAGATCCAACACATTCAACTCATCAAGACTATCGATCTAGCACATTTCAACATTTTTGGACATGGATAATTTTTTTCATGCTTTATATGCCATCATGCTTTCATTTTTCTAATAACTCCTACACATACATTCCTAGACATGCCGGTTCTAAAGAAATTAAAACAGTCTCTTTCGGGAAAAGAACGCAGAAAAAAAAACCCCAAGAGAGGATTATGAGTTGGGTTACTTAGACTTCACCCCATCAATCACAATCCATTTACCCCACCCCCAACAAAATAGAGTGCGATTGTTCAAATTCACAAAAAGTAAAAGAGAAAGGATTGGGTGAAGCAAACTTATGGCACATATGTGCCGAAGACCTCCCAACAAGCGGGTGGGTCCAGTTTACTGGAGCCCACTAGATCAGCAATCGGGTAACCCTCAGTAGTGTCTGCATCAACTGTCTCAGCACCCTAAGTAGTGCTGACATCAACCCTTGCCGCACCATAAGTAGTGTTCATGCTTCTAGAGGCACCAACACCAATCTCCCTATCCCGTTGGTAGCGCATCTCCTCATCAACTATAGATGCATTTCGGGCCTTCTCAAATTGCTGGTGCTCCCTCTTGCGAGCTCTCCCAGCCTCAGTGTCATTAGAAGTTTGACTGGAGTGGGGGCGCTTCCCAGCATGATGGGAAGAATTAAAAGGAAGCATCTCATCTCTGAATAAAGCATTCAACAAAGTATTATCAACCGGTGTTGTGGGGGTAGACTCAGGCTAAGCCTCTTGTTGAGCAAGAATGGCATGAAGATCATCCCGAAGACTTGCTAACTCCATTTGAAAAGCAGAAACATCAGTCGTGGGGAAGGTCGCTCTAAGACGCGTAACTCAAATGCATGAAGGCGCTCGTGAACGGCCTGAACCTTACGGTCCATCATCTGCTCCATCCGCTTCTCTACCCTAGTCGCAGTCTCCTCAATCGCACGCTGCATCCAAGGCCTCACATGCTGAAGTAATGTAGCCATCTGAGCCTCCAGCTTCTCAACATGGGCTAGAGGAACGGTAGTAGACCTAGAGGAAGGTGTGGCTCCGGAGGATATAAGGGCCTGACTGGCGGCCAAAAAATAGGAAGTCGGGGCATCCTTAGTAGTCGCTGGAAGGGCGGGCTCCTCACCCCGCATCTACTCCACATCTTCTAGTCAGACTTCCCAGATGATCATTCCATACCTACCCACGACGGACCATGACTGGACCTACGGTCCGTAGGTCACCTCTGTGGGTGGCTCCTTCTGCAGAAATTCCGCTATCATCTCTCTTGACCTCGTCCAAGCCTATTTCCTGCAAATATGACACAATAAACATTACTTCTAATACAAAATGGCCCTAGACACACAACTCTTAAGTGAAATGTATTAAAAATATCGTACACTCACGGTATATCAACACCCTTAGCTTAAACTCGTTGTTTGTCCTCATGACGCATTAAGACTCTAAATGAATCTTGTGTAGAAGTAGACTTTCAAACTCAAGCAATCACATCGATAGTTCAATCCATTCCATTTTATCAGTGCAAATCTTTCTCTTAGACTCAACAAGATAACTTATGTGGATCAAAATATGACAAAGATCGACCTATGGGCACCCCAACATACACTTTTCATAATGACCAAGCTACCAACTTTCCGACAATGTAATTAGTTCCCTCACTTCAAATGAAATCCTTTTCACACAGAAGATATGAATTTTAGAATTTTAGGATTCATTCAACACTCACGCTCAGAAGTGAATTCAAGTACAGTTAGTGCTCAATACTATAGGCTTGCCATTATTTCAAAGCTTATATAGGACTTTCTTAACTTGTAACGCAGGCTCAGGGTCATGTATGGTACATTTGGGTACTTTTTAGTGACTTTCTGCCCTCCTTAACAAGACATTGGCTTTTTACCTCTCCCTTGACCTATTTTTGGCATCCTTTCATTTTACTTTCTTTCCCTTAACTATTTTCAACATGGATGTGACTTTTGACTTTGTGACTCTTTTCTTTTTCACTTTCTTCTTTTTTTCCTTTCACTTTTTTTTTCTTTATTTCTTTCCACAATTTCACTTATCATATTCTTGCCTTTTTCACATAAATTCACATTCGCTTTCTTTCTTTTTCCTCTTTTCACCATACAACTCTTTTCATACCCTTGTTTTTGGTTTCCTCTTTCATAGCCACCCTCAACTTATGGATTTTGCATTAGTTGAGGTACACAATATCCGATGTTAAACCAGGGCCAAGATCAAGGTAACTTTTGGCTTAGCCACTGTCAACTTAGGCTTTTGGCCTAAGTCAAGGTGCACGTGTCCAAGGAGGGACCGCGGCCAAGACAATATTTTAAGGGAAGGTGAGTTAGGTGAATCAAAAGAAATGGTCTCTTTACGGTTCAAATAGTTGGATCAAAAGGGACTAATGCTTTCATTTGGTTAGATCATTTTAGGATTAAATGGACTAATTTGAACAACGACATATGATCACTTCCTAACTTCTTGCCCAGATCAAATTAGCAGTACCAACGGGGCAAGTTCTAGATTAGAACAATTGTTTGAATATTCAACTTTTCTTACATACTTTTTGCACATTGTTTCATTAACGGATTATAAGATTACCCAGTTCAAGTTTTAGCCTAAGCAAAAAGGTCACATCAGTTCCTTATCATGTCACATTGAGATCCAACACATTCAATTCATCAAGACTATCGATCTAGCACATTTCAACATTTTTGGACATGGATAATTTTTTTCATTCTTTTTATGCCATCATTCTTTCTTTTTTCTAATAACTCCTACACATACATTCCTAGACATGCCGGTTCTAAAGAAATTAAAACAGTCTCTTTGGGGAAAAGAACGCAGAAAAGAAAACCCCAAGAGAGGATTATGAGTTGGGTTACTTAGACTTCACCCCATCAATCACAATCCATTTACCCCACCCCCAACAAAATAGAGTGCGATTGTCCAAATGCACAAAAAGTAAAAGAGAAAGGATTGGGTGAAGCAAACTTATGGCACATATGTGCCGAAGACCTCCCAACAAGCGGCTGGGTCCAGTTTACTGGAGCCCACTGGATCAGCAATCGGGTCACCCTCAGTAGTGTCCGCATCAACCGTCTCAGCACCCTCAGTAGTGCTAACATCAACCCTTGCCGCACCATCAGTAGTGTTCATGCTTCTAGAGGGAGCAACACCAATCTCCCTATCCCGCTGCTAACGCATCTCCTCATAAACTATAGATGCCTTTTGGGCCTTCTCAAACAGCTGGTGCTCCCTCTAGCGAGCTCTCCCAGCCTCAGTGTCATTAAATGTTCGACTGGAGTGGGGGCGCTTCCCAGCATGACGGGAAGAATTAAGCGGCACCATCTCATCTCTGAATAAGGCATCCAACACAGTATTACCAACCGGTGTTGTGGAGGGTAGACTGGAATCGAGATCATCCCGCAGACTTGCTAACTCCGTTCGAAAAGTAGAAATATCAGTGGTGGGGTTAGTCGCTCTAAGACGCGCAACTCAAATGCATGAAGGCGCAAGTGAATGGACTGAACCTTACGGTCCATCATCTGCTCCATCCACTGCTCAACCCTAGTCGCAGACTCCTCAATCGCACGCTGCATCCAAGGCCTCACATGCTGAAGTAATGTAGCCATCTGGGCCTCCAGCTTCTCAACATGGGCTAGAGGAACGGTAGTAGACCTAGAGGAGGGTGTGGATCTTGAAGATATAGGAGCCTGACTGGCGGCCGGAAAATAAGAAGTCGACGCATCCTTAGTAGTCAATGGAGGGGGTGGCTCCTCACCCTGCATCTACTCCACATCTGCTAGTCAGACTTCCCAGATGATCAGTCCATACCTACCCACGACTGACCGTGACTGGACCTACGGTCCGTAGGTCACCTCTGTGGTTGGTTCCTTCTGCAGAAATTCTGCTATCAACTCTCTCGACCTCGTCCAAGCCTATTTCCTGCAAATATGACACAATAAACATTAATTCTAATACAAACTAGACCTAGACACACAACTATTAAGTGAAATGTATTAAAAATATCGTAAACTCACAGTATATCAACACCATTAACTTAAGCTCATTGTTTGTCCTCAAGACGCACTAAGACTCTAAATGTTACTTGTGTAGAAGCAGACATTCAAACTTAAGCAATCACATGGATATTTCAATCCATTCCATTTTATCACTGCAAATCTTTCTCTTAGACTCAACAAGTTAACTCATGTCGATCAAAATATGACAAGATCGACCAATGGACACCTCAACATACACTTTTCATAATGACCAAACTACCAACTTTCCGACAATGTAATTAGTTCCCTCACTTCAAACGAAATCCTTTTCACACAGAAGATATGAATTTTAGAATTTTAGGATTCATTCAACACTCAAGCTCAGAAATGAATTCAAGTACAGTTAGTGCTCAATACTATAGGCTTGCCCTTATTTTCATAGCTTAGACTCTCCAAACTAGTTGCTAGGATCACTATAGGACTTTCTTAACTTGTAACGCCGGCTCAGGGTCATGTATGGTACATTTGGGCACTTTTTAGTGACTTTTTGCCCTCCTTTACAAGACATTGGATTTTTACCTCTCCCTTGACCTATTTTTGGCATCCTTTCATTTTACTTTCTTTCCCTTAACTCTTTTCAACATGGATATGACTTTTGACTTTGTGACTCTTTTCTTTTTTAGTTTCTTCTTTTTTTCCTTTCACTTTTTTTTTCTTGATTTCTTTCCACACTTTCACTTATCATATTCTTTCCTTTTTCACACGAAGTAATATTCGCTTTCTTTTTTTTTCCTCTTTTCACCATACAAATCTTTACATACCCTTGTTTTTGGTTTCCTCTTTCATAGCCACCCTCAACTTATTGATTTTGCATTAGTTGAGGTGCACAATATCCGATGTCGAACCAGGGCCAAGATCAAGGTAACTTTTGGTTTAGCCACCCTCAACTTAGGCTTTCGGCCTAAGTCAAGGTGCACGTGTCCAAGGAGGGACCAGGGCCAATAAAATATTATAAGGGAAGGTGAGTTAGGTGAATCAAAAGAAATGGTCTATTTAAGGCTCAATATTTGGATCAAAAGGGACTAATGTTTTCATTTGATTAGATCATTTTAGGATTAAGTGGACTAATTTGAACAACGGCATATGATCACTTCCCAACTTCTTGCGTAGATCAACTTAGCAGTACCAACGAGGCAAGTTCTAGATTAGAACAACTTTTTGAACATTCAACCTTTCTTACATACTTTTGGCACATTGTTTCATTATCGGATTATCAGATTACCCAGTTCAAGTTTTAGCCTAAGTCAAGAGGTCACATCAGTTCCTTATCATGTCACATTGAGATCCAACACATTCAATTCATCAAGACTATCGATCTAGCACATTTCAACATTATTGGACATGGATAAAAATTTTCATGCTTTTTATGCCATCATGCTTTCTTTTTTCTAATAACTCCTACACATACATTCCTAGACATGCTGGTTCTAAAGAAATTAAAACAGTCTCTTTGGGGAAAAGAACGCAGAAAAAAAAACCCCATGAGAGGATTATGAGTTGGGTTACTTAGACTTCACCCCATCAATCACAATCCATTTACCCCACCCCCAACAAAATAGAGCGCGATTGTCCAAATGCACAAAAAGTAAAAGAGAAAGGATTGGGTGAAGCAAACCTATGGCACATATGCGCCGAAGACCTCTCAACAAGCGGGTGGGTCCAATTTCCTCGAGCCCACTGGATCAGCAATCGGGTCACCCTCAGTAGTGTCCGCATCAATCGTCTCAGCACCCTGACTAGTGCTAACATCAACCCTTGTCGCACCATCAGTAGTGTTCATGCTTCTAAAGGCAGCAACACCAATCTCCCTATCCCGCTGCTAGCGCATCTCCTCATCAACTATAGATGCCTTTTAGGCCTGCTCAAACTACTGGTGCTCCCTCTTGCGAGCTCTCCCAGCCTCAGTGTCATTAGAAGTTCGACTGGAGAGGGGGAGCTTCCCAGCATGACGGGAAGAATTAAGCGGTAGCATCTCATCTACGAATAAAGCATCCAACACAGTATTATGAACCGGTGTTGTGAGGGTAGACTCAGGCTAACCCTCTGGTTGAGCAAGAATGGAATCAAGATCATCCCGAAGACTTGCTAACTCCGTTCGAAAAGCAGAAACATTAGTGCTGGGGGCTGGTCGCTCTAAGACGCGCAACTCAAATGCATGAAGGCGCTAGTGAACGGCCTAAACCTTATGGTCCATGATCTTCTCCATCCGCTGCTCAACCCTAGTCGCAGATTCCTCAATCGCACGCTGCATCCAAGGCCTCACATGCTGAAGTAATGTAACCATCTGGGCCTCCAGCTTCTCAACATGGGCTAGAGGAAAGGTAGAAAACCTAGAGAAGGGTGTGGCTCTGGAGGATATAAGGGCCTGATTGGCGGTCGGAAAATAGGAAGTCGGGGCATCCTTAGTAGTCGCTGGAGGGTCGGGATCCTAACCCTGCATTTACTCCACATCTACTAGTCAGACTTCCCAGATGATCATTCCATACCTAACCACGACGGACCGTGATTGGACCTACGGTCCGTAGGTCACCTCCGTGGATGGCTCCTTCTGCAAAAATTCCGCTATCATCTCTCTCGACCTCGTCCAAGCCTATTTCCTGCAAATATGACACAATAAACATTAATTCTAATACAAACTGGCCCTAGACACACAACTCTTAAGTTAAATAAATTAAAAATATCGTAAACTCACGGTAGATCAACACCCTTAATTTAAACTCGTTGTTTGTCCTCAAGACGCACTAAGACTCTAAATGATACTTGTGTCGAAGCAGACATTCAAACTCAAGCAATCACATGGATAGTTCAATCCATACATTTTTATCAGTGCAAATCTTTCACTTAGACTCAACAAGCTAACTCATGTGGATTAAAATATGACAAAGATCGACCTATGGACACCCCAACATACATTTTTCATAATGACCAAGGTACCAAATTTCCGAAAATGTAATTAGTTCCCTCACTTAAAACGAAATCCTTTTCACACAGAAGATATGAATTTTAAAATTTTAGGATTCATTTAAGACTCACGCTCAGAAGTGAATTCAAGTACATATAGTTCTCAATAC
This sequence comes from Solanum piurae, assembly GCA_029582685.1. Lineage (NCBI taxonomy): Eukaryota > Viridiplantae > Streptophyta > Magnoliopsida > Solanales > Solanaceae > Solanum > Solanum piurae. Next base: position 39,603 of record JAJOOO010003440.1, read on the forward strand.
TATAGGCTTGCACTTATTTTCATAGCTTAGACTCTCCAAACTAGTTGCTAGGATCCCTATAGGACTTTCTTAACTTGTAACGCAGGCTTAGGGTCATGTATGGTACATTTGGGTACTTTTTAGTGACTTTCTGCCATCCTTAAAAAGACATTGGCTTTTTACCTCTCCCTTGATCTATTTTTGGCATCCTTTCATTTTACTTTCTTTCCCTTAACTCTTTTCAACATGGATGTGACTTTTGACTTTGTGACTCTTTTCTTTTTCACTTTCTTCTTTTTTACCTTTCACTTTTTTTTTCTTTATTTCTTTCCACATTTTCACTTATCATATTCTTGCCTTTTTCACACGAAGTCACATTCGCTTTCTTTCTTTTTCCTCTTTTCACCATTCAACTCTTTTCATACCCTTTTTTTGGTTTCCTCTTTCATAGCCACCCTCAACTTATGGATTTTGCATTAGTTGAGGTGCACAATATCCGATGTCAAACCAGGGCCAAGATCAAGGTAACTTTTAGCTTAGCCACCCTCAACGTAGGCTTTTGGCCTAAGTCAAGGTGCACGTGTCCAAGTAGGGACCGGGGCCAAGACAATATTTTAAGGGAAGGTGAGTTAGGTGGATCAAAAGAAATTGTCTATTTAAGGCTCAAATAATTGGATCAAAAGGGGCTAATTCTTTCTTTTGGTTAGATCATTTTAGGATTAAGTGGACTAATTTGAACAACGGCATATGATCACTGCCGAACTTCTTGACTAGATCAACTTAGCAGTACCAACGGGGCAAGTTCTAGATTAGAACAACTGTTTGAACATTCAACTCTTCTTACATACTTTTTGCACATTGTTTCATTATCGGATTATCAGATTACCCAGTTCAAGTTTTAGCCTAGGTCAAGAGGTCACATCAGTTCCTTATCATGTCACATTGAGATCCAACACATTCAACTCATCAAGACTATCGATCTAGCACATATCAACATTTTTGGACATGGATAATTTTTTTCATGCTTTTTATGCCATCATGCTTTCATTTTTCTAATAACTCCTACACATACATTCCTAGACATGCCGGTTCTAGAGAAATTAAAACAGTCTCTTTAGGGAAAAGAACACAGAAAAGAAAACCCCAAGACAGGATTATGAGTTGGGTTACTTAGACTTCACCCCATCAATCACAATCCATTTACCCCACCCACAAAAAAATAGAGTGTGATTGTCCAAATGCACAAAAAGTAAAAGAGAAAGGATTGGGTGAAGCAAACCTATGGCACATATGCGCCGAAGACCTCTCAACAAGCGGCTGGGTCCAGTTTCCTGGAGCCCACTGGATCAGCAATCGGGTCACCCTCAGTAGTGTCCGCATCAACCGTCTCAGCACCCTCAGTAGTTCTAACATCAACCCTTGCCGCACCATCAGTAGTTTTCATGCTTCTAGAGGCACCAACACCAATCTCCCTAGCCCGCTGCTAGCGCATCTCCTCATCAACTATAGATACCTTTTGGGCCTACTCAAACTGCTGGTGCTCCCTCTTGCGAGCTCTCCCAGCCTCAGTGTCATTAGAAGTTCGACTGGAGTGGGGGCACTTCCCAGCATGACGGGAAGAATTAATTGGCAGCATCTCATCTCTGAATAAAGTATCCAACACAATATTATCAACCGGTGTTGTGGGGGTAGACTAAGGCTAAGCCTCTGGTTGAGTAAGAATGGCATCAAGATCATGCCTAAGACTTGCTAACTCCGTTCGAAAAGCAGAAACATCAGTGGTGGGGTCTGGTTGCTCTAAGAAGCGCACCTCAAATGCATGAAGGCGCTGGTGAACGGCCTGAACCTTACGGTCCATGATCTACTCCATCCGCTGCTCAACCCTAGTCGCAGACTCCTCAATCGCACGCTGCATCCAAGGCCTCACATGCTGAAGTAATGTAGCCATCTGGGCCTCCAGCTTCTCAACATGGGCTAGAGGAACGGTAGTAGACTTAGAGGAGGGTGTGGCTCTTGAGGATATAGGGGCCTGACTGGCGGCCGGAAAATAAGAAGTCGAGGCATCCTTAGTAGTCACTGGAGGGGGGCTCCTCACCCTGCATCTATTCCACATCTGCTATCAAGTCCTCTCCTTATGGTTGCACCTCAACCTGCGGCTCTCTCCAACGTGTAGAAACATTTGCCTCATCCCAAATCAGGTCGATATCTAATGTCTTGGTCGCCTGCTGCAGCTTGTCATAGTGCCAAACCGGTACTCCATCATCCCTGCACAGTTGAAAAATGAGGCATGGGAAGGGTAAGGTGGTGGTGTCCTTTAAGGCCCTCTCGTGTATCTCCGCAATCAGTATGCGGACAAAATCCATCTCTAACCCTTCAACTAAGGCTGCAACCATAATCGCGCGGTCCCATGTGAGTACATTGTCTGCCTGAGTTGGAGACACCCGATTCCGCACCAATAACCAGAAAAATTTGGCCACAAAAGTCAAGGTGGCGTTCTTTATAACCACGCTCAGGGTGTTGATCCACTCGGCACGCTCTCCATCTAAGCAAGATGGCGGTCCAACTAGCACAAACGGGAATCCCTCAGTTTGGCATTCCTCTGAAAACCCCCCACTCCTATGATTTCCTAACTTTAATCGAACTCGGCCGTGTTGATTTCCACAGTGTGGCCCGTGCTGTAGAGGAACCTGCAGAGAGTGGTCTCCGATATATCAACTGAATACACAAGAACTAGTGTGGCCGTGAGTGGAGCCTGGGCAGTGGGATTGGACCATTTATCAATCGAACATCTGAGGCTGGCTGTGAAGGAAGCATAGAATTCCCTGACGATCTCCTCGCTGAAGGACCCTGGGCTACGGGCCATCCACTCGCACCTATGCCTCTGGAAGAGATCATGGATGGCGGGTGCGGTGTGGATGCTACTTTTAAGAACCCGGCGCTCCTCGGTGACCAGTTGAGCCATCCTCTGCTTCTCAGTAAGAAGGCGGGCATCCCTGTATATCTAGAATTGTCTGCTCACACACCATCGGTTGGGCTAGTCCGTATTTGCTGGAGGCTCGAAACTAGGAGGTACGAGGACATCACTTGCACTATCAACCTCAGAGGATGAGGCATTGGTGCCATTAGAACTGGAGCTGGATGCAGAGCCGGAGCTGGAAGTAGAAGCGGTCTCAGAGCCAGCTGACGAATCGATCGATGTATCCTCCTCATCATATGGGTAGGCAGTGACCACGTCAGAAATCACTTGTCGGGTTTGCTTCAGTGTAGTGTGTGGTGTAGGGGGGGATGTCCTAGTAGTAGGTGGGACATATGCAGGGTCAGTCTCCGCATCAATATCCTTATCGATCACCTTAAACTATGGTGCCAATGATTTTGACTTGCCATTTGTGGCGTAAGGCGGAGTTCTCTTGGGAGCCATAGTACCTGTGGAGGCTTAATTAGTACCAAAACAAACCAATCACACACTCATAATTGTTTTAGAACAAAGAACTAACCAAAACTAAAACTAAAAAAAATTATGATAGTAGCAGTAGTGACCACCTACGGTGGGTACCTACGGCCTGTAGATGAACCTACAGTACGTGGGTCCCCTTCGTAGGTCAGAGTTCCGAGAAGTTGGGTCTCTGATGGGAACCACGGATGTGCAGAACGGTTCATTGATGGAACGACGGACCGTAGTCCACCTCCATGGTTCCACACTTAGTGATTAATTCATATGGAACATACCCACGGACCCGACCTACGGTCCGTGGATGGGGTTTCGTGGGTCAGGTCTGTGCCAGATATCAGACATGCCTCATTTTGTAACTATTTTTTCAACAAATTAAACCATCAACCTAAGTCTAATCATGCATTTCAACACATCTGGTAGTTTTTCAGCCATAATGTTCCGATTACTCACAATTTATTCATTTTAACATACCGAACTAGGAACCCTTAGTCGAAACTTCCATTTAGACCATATTCAATGTGTTATTCAATTAAAAAGACAACACAATCACATTCTATCATCCCAAGGATGTTATAGCATACAAATCACTGTTTACACACAAAATTTTACCACCCAAGGTCAAGATCCACTTTGTGACTTCATAAAACAACAATGAACAGTGCATGCAAAGTCAGGGTGAAGTTGTTTACCTTACAAGTAGTGGAAGTGGATGATTGTGTGATGAAATGAACTCCTTAGACCTTTTTTGAACCTTTTGACACCGAACACTAACCTTGAACTCATTTGTGAAGGGGAAAATGTGATGATTTTTGGGAGAGGAGAGTGATTTGGGGGATTAATGAGGGAGTTTTGGGATTTGGAGGGGTTAGAAACGGTTAGGAGGGAATTTGGATAAAGGGGGTGTATTTGAAATGAAGGGTTTTTATTAAAAGGGGGTACGGGTCGGGTATTCAGAAACCTTAATTTGGACCCACGAAACCCCATCTACAGACACCATTCACGGTCTGTGGATAGACCCACAGACCATCAATGGGGTCCGTAGACCTCTGCACAACCTATTTTCTGTAGATTTAGTTGTTCGTCCCTGCACATGTAGCAACCGTTAGGCCTTTCTTTTTACATTTTCTGGACACTTTTTAGACACAAACCCTATGCTATATCTAGCTAACACTAATACAAAAATAAAACATCTATCTAACGGATTACAGAAATTCAAATAAATAAAGAAAACTCCTAAATCAAAAAGAAAAACCTATCGTTGGCTAGATTGTACATCTTGGGTTGCCTCCCAAGCAACACTTGATTTAACGTCGCGGAACGACCTAGGACCCTTGATTACTAAGACTTCATCAAGGTAGTAGGCCTCAACCACTTCTTTCACACTCTCTTCTTTCCCCATGTAAACCTTGATCCTTTGCCCATTCACCTTGAACCTTGTTCCCTCCTTTTTCTCGAGCTCGACCGCTCCATGTGGGAACACTTGATTGACTATAAATGGCCCGGTCCACTTGGACTTGAGCTTGACAGGAAACAAGCGCAACCTTGAATTGAATGGAAGCACCAGATCACCCACAACAAATTTACGCTTTGCAATCTTTTGATCATGATACCTCTTCATCTTTTCCTTGTACAAGGCATAACTTTCATAAGCTTTTAGGAGAAACTCATCAAGCTCATTCATGTCATTAACTCTTTGACTCGATGCGCGCCCCAATCCAAATTCAACTTCCTTAGCGCCCACATAGCCTTATGCTCTATCTCTACCGGAAAATGGCAAGACTTCCCATATACAAGTTGGTAGGGGGACATACCTATGGGAGTCTTGAATGCGGTGCAATAGGCCCATAGAGCATCATCAAGATTCCTTAACCAATCAGTCCTATTTGCATTCAGAGTCTTAGCAAGGATTTGCTTTATCTCTCTGTTGGACACTTCAACTTGCCCACTAGACTGCATCGTAAGAAGTGGCTACATTGTGACAGACTCCATATTTGTCTAGAACGCCTTGAACAAGCTATTACAAAAGTGAGAACCTCCATCGCTGATAATCGCCCTAAGTGTACCAAATCTGGAGAAGATACTCTTTTTCAGTAATGCGGTGACACTCTTACCTTCATTGTTTTAAAGCGCAATTGCTTCCACCCACTTCGACACATTATCAACCGTAACAAAAATATACTTCATCCCATGTGAACTCACAAATGGACACATAAAATCAAGGCCCCATACATCAAACAACTCAATCACCAAGATCGGATTTATAGGTAGCTCTTACCTCTTTGAAATTCCAACTTCTCTTTGGCAACAATCACAAGATTTGGCAAAATCATGAGCATCTTGGTGGATGGTAGGCCAGTAATACCCACACTGCAAAAAAATTAAGCGCAGTCTGAATACCACTATGATGCGCACCAATAGGTAAAGATTGACGCGCCTTTGGTATACTCATCATCTCAACCTCGGGCACACAAAGACAAATAATCCCATCCGCACAAATACATAACAAATAAGGCTAATCCCAAAAGAACTTCTGAACATCATGCATAAACTTTTTCCTTTGGTGAAAAGACAAATCCGATGGAACCAAATCACTTGCCAAGTAATTAACAAAGTCTGCGAACCAAGGAATCAGATCATAAGAAGTAGCAAATACATGTTCGTTTGGAAATGAATCATTAATTTCAGCCTCATCTCCTAGCTCGAGCAAAGCTTCTTCCTCTAATCTGGACAAGTGATCGGCAACTTGATTTTCTATGCCCTTTCTATCTTTCACTTCAAAATCGAACTCTTCCAGCAACAACACACATCTAATAAACCTCGGTTTTGCATCCTTTTTAGCCATCAGATACCTCAGTCCCTATGCCTTTAGTATGTTGATAAACTGGGGAGGAGGACCCTGTGCAGGTAGTGCTGGGACCACAGCCTAATCTGGAACTAGAGGGGGAGGAGTGGAGTGAGGTACCCGGATCCTAGACGAATTACTAATCCTCTTGGAGAATATTTTAGCTCTCCGGTCTAGTAGCAAATGATTATCCTCAGGCTCAGAAATTTCTTCCTGAGGGTCCTGGTATTCCCTCTCGCTCTTAGAGGTGGTCAGGTGAGTAACGTAGACTCCCTCACTATCGGAGCTGACCTCCGGTGACTCTACTACGGGCGCCTTACCCTTTCCTTTGCCCTTTCCACCTGTGGTAGGAAGTTTGGTCGCCTTTGCTTTAGATGCAGTTGCATCCTCATTGATTATGATTCTCTTTGCCCGCTTGCGGGGCAGCATGTCTCATCCTGGTACTTTGGGTCTAGCCATATCTGTAAAAAACATCAAAAAGAGTTAGAAAGTAACCAAGAAAAATTGCAGAATACAGGTTGCAAAAAGACTCGCCGAACCAATCGGTGAGTCACCAAGTCACTTTGGCGAGACAGGTCGGGATCGCCAAAAAGATCAGCCTGAAAAATTTCTAGAAATCAGGAAACTAAGAGATATTAAGGGCCCTTCGGAGATTCGATGACACAACTCGGTAAGCTCAGACTAGCCCGCCGAAATTTACAGCATGTTTTAGGGGTTAGGGGCGTAAAAAGGGCGATCAAGGGACCTTTCGGCGAGTCGCCGAGTGAACTCGGTGAACTCAGGCTTCTCGCCAAAATTTACAGACTCTAACTCAACTAAATTGATAAATTCAGGGCGATCAAGGAGGACATTGGCGATCCACCAAACAGTTCGGCGAGCTCGACATCTCGCAAAACTGCCGAACGTGCCAAATTCCAACCCCGTCTCCCAAATTCAATCCCTCAGCCCTCAAAAGCAAAATCAAACTACACACTAATGCAATTAGGACCAGACCCAATCGACCCATGCCTCCAGAGTACTCTGACTTCCCTCGGTTTGGCTAAAATTTTCCATTTGATGACTTTTGCCCTTAAGAATAACGTCAACGCTCCATCATTGGGCACAGTACGTCATTTAGAGCAATTGGGGGTTACTCAGACTTCACCTAACTAGACCCAACATAAATTAACCGCAACCCAACAATTTATGATCAATTTTAACGGACAAAACTCGGGAAATCAACACTTCAAGAAATTAAGCAAAATTTCAAAACTAAAACAGGCAAAATAAGATATCAAATACGATTCTGACACAGGCCCAGCACACAACAACACAATTTTACCAAATGCATTCGATTTCAACCACTAATCAAGTGTTCGGTGTTTGGAAAATCAACCTTTAAGTTGAATGAAGAATTATATATGCTAGGCGACAATGTGATCCAAATCTGAGCACGAGATCAACACACAAAAAGAGATCAAAAGGGAAAATATTGAAAATCTAGAGTGCGGTGAGAGGGTACGAGATTAAAAATAAGAGAATGCGAAAGATTTTTAAAATTTACAACATTTGACCTTTTAAAACCTTTCAGTTCGTGGCCCTTTCGGTGGTATTAGTCAACCACGCCGAACCACTCGTAGATGCGCCGAGTGGTGACTTACCTCACCGAGTTTTACACAACCTCCAGTCAATTTGAGGGTCCAAACCACAGACAAATTGGGCTCACCGACCTGTTCAACGAGTTGCCGATTTACCCATTGGCCCGCCGCATTTTACAGATTCCCACTTGATATTTTTGTGTTCCAACAGCGGTCCAAGTCGGGCTTACTGACCTCTTCGGCAAGTCACCGACTAGACTTTTGGATCGCCAACTTGCACATTTTCAAACACATTCCACTTTTCAACCTACACAATACACACCCGTTATTCCAAAAAAAAACAAAGCATTAAAAACTTGGGTTGCCTCCCAAAAAGTGCCTTTGTTAACGTTATGGCATGACACAAGTACCCATTCAAGCTTCATTTTTGGGGTTAGCCTATGTATCACTAGGCAACCCCCCTTGTTGTCTTTGGTTAAGATGTGAAGAGATCTGACCCATTTAAGTCTAAAACTGCTTTATAGAGATGGAATGAGAGGTCACCGTCTGGTTGAGAGTCGATACATCTTCCTTCATTTCCTTCAAAACATTATCAAACCCTTGAACCTTGTTGACAATGCATCAGAACATATTTCAGTCTGGCCACCCTCATAATCTTTTGGCTTTTGACGCTTATGGGGAGGAATATACCTATCCTTCTCCCCTTCTCTTTCCTTCCAAGTGGCGTTACGTCATGCCAATCTCTATCACGGTTTCTCCAGCCATTATCTCTATTCGAACCTTGGTTTCCACACTATCTTGGTTAGTTAGAACCATAACCTCCTCCTTGGTTGGCTAGGAAGTTCACTTCCTCATTGTAAATCGTTTTAAATTGGGCTTCATCGGGGTTCACTCCACCAACACCCACATCATTAACACTCTTCGTACCAACACCCATGAAATTTTTAGCTAAGATGTCCAGTTGAGTCATCATCTTTGCCATGTTTTGGTCTTTCTGTTGATCTTTTTTTTTATCTGCTCCTTTGTCATTCAAAAGTTGAGAGGAGAGACTTTGTCCTCACGAGTGTACCACACCCTATTAATCTTGCTGATGCAGTCGAAGAGTTGGGAAGCTACTTCATAGGGTTGTTGCATTATACCTCTGGGAACGAGTTGGTCACCAACTCCTTTTTTCACCAAGTCAAGACTCCTATAAAAGTATTGCAGCAACAAGTTGTTAGCAATCCATGATTTGGGCATTGCAAAAATAGCTTCTTGAATCTCAACCAAGTCTCGTGGATTTGCTCACCCTCTTAGCGCTTGAAATGTTTGATACTATCCCTAAGAGTCATCATCTTCGAAGGAGGGAAAAATCACACTTGGAATGCAGTAATAAGCTCTTTCCACGAAGTGATGGAATATCTTGTCAACTCCGCCAACCATTTACTTGCCTCACCTATTATAGAAAATGGGAACAACCTCAACTGGACCGATTCTTGCGATATGTTCCTGATATGCTCATGGGCATCCTCATGAGCTAGACCTCAGAATAAACCCTTCAGTTGAAGGAGCTGAAGCATGGTTCTTGTAATCTGGAAAATAAAGTTCCCTTCACCTGCAGGCAAACGAAAGGTCCCAACACAACCCATTTGAACTGGGTCACTAATGTTCGTGTCATTAACGTTGTTAAGGTTCCTGACATCATCTTGTTGGCCCACTTGGCTACCATTACTACCGTTAATGATCATCTCCTCTGTTTAAAACAGGCAATACAAAACCAAAAATAAAACTAAGTAGATTAAACTAAAACTAAGAAGAACACAATTTAACTTCACCAAAAGAATTTCAAACAACACCAATCCCTGGCAGCGACGCCATTTTGAGTTAATGTTTCAAGTACACCTCATCCAATTCTAGGTGTTCAAGTATCGTAAATCAGTATAAAAACCAACTAAATGAATTGGTGTCGAATCCCACAGGGAGCAATACGTGTTTTAAATTTAATTAGGAATTGCAAACGTGGTCTAATCAGCCATAATAATAGAATTTATCAAAAAAAGACATATCAAGTAACAGGGGGTGACACGAATGTCAAATGAGGGGTATTGGTTTTAGTTATCAACTACAAACAGTCACAAACACTTCGAATTAACAATAGGGAGACAGATTCATGGGATGTGATCGATTATAGGAAAATATAGCCATATGGGTAATTGAAACTATTAGTAAATAGCTAACTATTAGTGAGAAGGCTAGACTATAAGGGGGATAGTTTTCTCTCGAACAGCTATCCCGAATCAGGTGATTTCTTTCAAACATCAACAAGCATGAAAATTAACAGCAGCCCACACCTTAATCCATTCACTCTCTCAAGCTAAATGTGTGGGATTGGGTTTAGAATTTACTCTCTTGAGCTAAACCAGATCAACCCAATACCCACAAACCATCAATCAATAACCTTAGTTCTAAAACCTCTCTCTCGAGCAAGCCAAAAACACAAATATAGAACTATATTTGCAACTACAATTCTTAAATTAAACCACAATTAATATAAACTCACTTTTAAATAGCATTTAAATTAAAAATTAGCAATACCCATAAACTAATTCAGTAAATAATCACATGATCACATCCCAAGAATTGGGGTTTTAGCTAGACACTATAAAAAGGTAGAAACAATTACCAAATTGAATATGCATCAACTGGGTAAGAGTGGTTTCGTCTTTACAATGCTCCAATTTAATGAATCTTAGAAACCCACTTCCAAATTCTCAAAAGTGAACTTCTCCAATCCTTCAAACCTAAGGAAAACTCTAGAGAAAAGTATTCTAAAAGTAAGTTAATTTCTCAGCATAAGTTCTAATACTGAAATAAAATATTCAAAAACTTATTTATAGTCGCCACAAATGTTCTACGAATAGGCATTCGGCGAAGTAAGTCGGGCTTGCTGAACCACTCAGTGAGCCGCCCTTTGATCTCTTCCATCACCTTTTCACCTTGGCATTCAGCATCCTAGGGTTTTGTAACTTTGGGCGATCTATCACTACTTTACGGAACCACTCGGTGATGCACCGACTGCTCCTTTTTATCACCGACTTGGTTTCTTCCCTCAGGGTTGGCACACTTGATCTTTAGGCGGTGGAACTAGCCATTCGGCGATTTGCCAAACACCATTGGCGATCACCGGGATTGCCTTTCTTAAATTCTTTAGTTTTTTTTGTTCCTTTTTCATGTTAGTGTCCTTGCTTTGTTCCTCAATCCATGTACCTGAAAATCAAGGATTTTTCATCAGTTTATGGAACAAATTAAGAATTTGAGGAAACTAAATCTATATAAACAAAGCCCCAAATGAGTCCAAATCTTGGACTTATCACGCCGCCCTAGCCGTTATTTACTGGGGGTCTTATTGGACACACTGCTCGCACGCCGCCCAGTCCCAATTTGTCTTCTTTGATTTTTTGTCCTAATTCACCTAAAATATATTTGATTCTTTCTAACATTCTTAGATTCGTCAACCTAACTCAAGTACATGAAAATCTACTGGAAATTACTCAAGAATTACACACACTCGCAAGATCCTCACCTCAAAAATTTAACAAACTCCATTAACAAGGAATGAAAAAAAAACTTCAATAAACTCCTCAAGAACTCAAATTATTCAACCTCAAGAATGAAATTATGGATAAAAATCACATGATTGGTGTGTGGCTGAACGAACTCAACACTATGAGAACTTACATACCTCTTAGGATAAAATCCTTGGCGAAATCCCTTGAAGAATCAAATTTTTTTTTAACGCTCTTTCTTTTCTCCTCTGTTCCTCTTCTTGAACTCCTCTGAAAACCCTAAGCGTATTCAGGAATTGTGAAACCTGATCTAATTTAGTTTAAAACCCTAAAATTAATTATTAAAATGAATTAGGCTAGTGGGTAAGGAAAAGACCAAATTACCCCTCATTAATACATGTAACTTTGATTAACTAAACAAGCTGAACTCAAACCGGTATATCTCCCTCATTCAAACTTGAAATTTAGCGAACAAGTGGTGTTGGAAAGAGGAATCAGAGATATTTCATTTGATATTTTATGGGTTTCCTAACTCATCATGTGCTAAAAGTTATGGTCGTTTGAAGTTGACCCAAAACTTAAACAACTTAGGAATAACTTAAATGAATTCTCTTTAGTTCGTTTAGAACTCAAGGTGCTGCATCTAGTTACCTTAACACTTACAAAAAAATTAAATTTCTCGATAAAATCTCACTCACTACAAAAAATGGTTCGAGTCTTGGCCCAATTTTTTTTGGGGTGTTACACAAATGTAATTTAAGAAATAACAAACATTAATTCAAAACAATCGATGTTCAATAATTACTCGTAGCCACAACCGCAACCCTAGAACAAGCGTCTTTAGCTACTAATATCTAAGAAAAGAAAAACAAGAAAAGAACCCCAAAAACTTTTGACTTTTCCCTACACAATATATATTTCTTATAAAGTGTATCTCCTAATAATTATCCTCATGGGATTTATAGCTGTAGAAAACAATAAATAAAATAACTGAGACCAAAAATGATTTGAAAACCAAACCCAAAGGAATTGATGTCCATGTTGATGCACTGCCGAACCGGTTCACAAAACAACGCTTTTGTTGTCTTCCCCATTGCCACGTGGCAACAAGGAAACTAATTTAATTTTTTTGTGTCAACCTTTTGAATTTATATAACTAGGTAATTTATCCGCGCTTTGCACGAGCATAAATAATCTTTCTAAGCTTTTGAACAACTTTTACAATAATCAATTGTTATAAGAAAAAATAATACAGTAAATTTTAGTAGGTTTTAAGAGAATTTCAACATAAATTAAATCGTCTAACATTATTGCATATATCAAGAATTGTAAATATATACTGAAAGATTAAAAATATCTTGATATCTAATCATTTTTGTCGTTTACATAATTTATCATAATTTATGTTTGATGATATAATTGTCTTGTTAAAATTGAGTGATGTTTTTATTTAGATATGAAGTATCACTTTATCAAAAAAATTTGTACATGAAAAATATAGTTAGAATAACTCCTTGTGAAAAAAATTATGTAAAAGCTTTCGATATTCAATATTAGTTATGAATAAGTTAAAACAGTTAAAAAATGTACACCACAACAACATGAACACTTTTTTTAGAGACAATCTACCTGTCTGAGGTCAAACATTCACCACTTTTCTTTATTGTTACTTTTTTACTCTAACAAAATTAATAAAAGGAGAAAAATAAATTTGAAACAACTTAAAAATAATATTGTCTACCCTTTTAGACATTCATTCTTCATTAAAATCCTTCTCTCAAAGCCCTTCTAGATGCTTCATCAATGCAACTTTACAATGTTTTTCAGAAATATGTATGTATAATTGTTGCATTATGAAAGTACAAGAAGATCAAAATGTTTGATTCTAAACTCATGTTAATGATATATTCTCGAACTAAAAAAATTAAAAATGAGTCTAACCTAGATAACTCAATGCTCAGCAATGTCTTGGGACATAAAGGACAAAAAATCTATGTTAATAGACATATCTTTTGTAGCTTAAGATGTTACTTTTTTTTAGAACATGATTTGTTTCATATTCTTAAAATTAGGCATGCCAAAAATAGTCATAACTCACACAAATAATATGAAGAAGAGCCGAATGAGAAGGAAAAAGGAAAACCATGAAAATGATGAAAGCTTTGTCCAAGTAAAATCATATAGATACCAAACGAAAAATAATCAATAAAATTTTAAGGAGACAATAAAACAGAGAGAAAAGGCATACCTTAAAGGGGGTAAATTATGACATATCCAATGATGATAACAAAATATTCTTTACTAGAAAAGTTCTTATGTTTTGATATAACATACCTCAAAAAATTGACTAACACTTAAATGAACTTTCAATCATATAACTACTCATAATTTCCACTGAATTTTTTATATCAAAAAGAGATAAAAACAATATAAAAACCAAATACTATTGGCATGCAAAGTCAGTAACTCTCAGATGATTTTCTAAGGAACAAAAAATGTTAAATGATGGAATGTCGTTGTTGATGAAGAAATTAGTGATCTATAAGGGATTTTTATCATACCTTCAACAATTTCAATAGAGAAAACTTGCATGAATACTCAATTAACGTGTGTTATTTAATCAGTGTACTAACAAATTCTTATAACAATAAATTTGCAGAAACATAAACAACAAAGTTTAAAGCATATACTCTAAAACAACAATTAATAATAAGAATAAATTAATGACTGTAAAAAATATACAAGGATTTGTAACAATAGAATGAAACAAAATATAATGATTCCCTTTTAGTACCCGAGGTTTAAAGGAATATATCCTCTCAGGATAGAATGATTCTATGAACCAGTGTATGGATACAAAAACAATGGTGTCTGTGAACCACTCAACGGGAGAAAAATACATGAATAACTATATTAATTGTCCAGATGAAGAAGAAGAAGTTCATAATTTTGTTGTTTTAAAATGAGAGGAAATTCCTCTATAAGGGTAATGTGAACAAATGTTTATTGTGCTTTCTCAGAATTTTCATAACTCTTTTGAAAAGATAAAATCCTTCGAAAAGGTCACAACCTTCATAAAAGTCACAACTTTTCATACAACTCGCAACTTTTCATGAAAGTGGCAACTCTTTTTATTTCATTCACATTTTTAAAATCCAACAACGTCTACTTCACATATAAATTCGAAGCTCTAATAAATGACATTGACCTTCAATCTGATTGTACCACTCCTAGATAAAAAAATTATAACACAATTCACTAAAGGTAAAATAATATTATCGAGAAACTGTCGACTAAATGTATGAAACAATGCAAGTATACTTACGATCAAAGGAGAGGTTTTCACAATTCCAAAATTAAAAAAGAAAATTTTCAAGGTATAACTACAATGACCATCCACACCATTTCCTAGTTTATGCCTTCTTTACATCGTTTAGCGTGTTCCTATAGCGACTACAAGTCATTTATGACTTGGTGGCACGGAATCTTCGGTTGCATGGTCGTTCGTTTGGGTTTTATGCCCGTTTTCCTATTTTGGATCTTTCAAGACTTGAAAAGTTGAATTCAGTCATAACCTCAGGTAAATGACATCTGATGGGACTTTGGGGCCAGCCTTTGAAGTTTTGCTTAAGTTTGACATTAGTCAACATTCTTGGTAAACGTGCTCGAATGAGAATTCTGCCAGTGTAGTTAGTTCTAGAATGTGGAGTTTGGTCTAGAACGACCCTTCGTGTGCTTCCCAAGGCTTCCGGTCGTATTCCTAGGCATATTGTTGAAATTAGCTAAATGACATTTGGGTGAAATGAACTTGTATGGAAATTTTGACTATGCTATTGAGTCTGGAATGTAAAAATTAGGGGGGTAGCATAGTTGGTTTATTTTCATCAGGTCCAGAACTAATTCCGAGGGTCCGTTCAGAGACTTTGAAAAAATAAATAGCAAACTCCAGTGTTGTTGATGCATATCTTTAGCGACCAAAATTTAGTGTTTTGGCAACCAGACTTAGCTTTTAGCGATTAGAACTGCTGCTATTTATATAGCAAAAAATCAGATTCAGCCTCATTTTTAAACTTTGATATCTCAAGTTCTAGAGCTCTGTTTTAGGTGATTCGAAGTCTGGTGTGTTTGGGTTTGCATTGGTCATGTGGGTAAGTGTTTGTATTGTTCCGTAAAGTCTCAGATTGTGGTATATATGTGCTGTAAATGGCTGCCCCAAGTCTCTTTTTGTGTAATGTTTTGCATTTTGGTTTTCTATTGCATGGAGTTGTTTCGAGCCCCGAAAGGTACTCTGTTTTAGACCACAAGCTCGGAGGAGGGTTTAGGACCTCTTCACGAAGTCAATTTTGGAAATGCCAGAGCAGGTCCCATATTTCCTAATTTTTACTGTGAAATTGGTTTTTCTCCAATTTTGATGATTTTACTGTCCAAACGACCGTGCAGATGCTCTGATTCTATTTTTGATAGTGTGGCAGAAATCTGAGGAAGTTTAGAAGGGAAAATCTGTCGCAGAGTGATTTGGAGCACGCACGATTGGCCTTCAAGTAGGGTGCAACTTTTGTTCCTTTAGATTGATCTTGATTGTAAAATTGCATGCCTAATTGTGTGAATCAAGGGTGGGATTCTAGTATTTCTTCTTTTCTTCTCAGAAACCATGTTGTAGGGTTGATTTTAGGGCTGTTTCGGGATTAGTACCATGTTGTTGGAGAGGTTGTTTATCTGTGGGTATTTGTGAATTACCAGTTGGGTTGTTTATTTGTTGTTGCATGCGTAGTATCTAGTTGGTTATTTATTTGTGTTGGAATTTTCACCTAATTGACTTTTGTATGAATTTGATGTCGATTTAGATGGACTAGGTCCTTGTAGACCGGTATAGAAGACTTGGGTCTGATAGTTCATCCTAACTTTGGGTATTTTATTGGTTGCGATCTGGCTTCTCTCCTAATTTCTATGATGTCGATGTGTTATCAAAGGCGTAGTATTTTCCTAGTTTAGGTGTTTTGTTGTTGGTTCTGGTGTGAGGTAGTTGGTAGTGAGCGTCGATCCACGATGGCTTGGATTTGGTTCTCCCATTTTGATATGGTTGGTAGTGGACGTCGATCCATAATAGCTTGGAATTTGAGATCCTCTACAAAATTTATTTTACCAGCATACTCTGGCAAGAAATTGGCAGGGCCCCTGAGAGTGATAGCTGACTCACCTCGTCGTCATTAGGAAGGGCCCCCGGGGTGATTAGCTGGCTGGGTAGCTGGATATAAGTTACTTGAGGTCCTCTTCATAGTTGATAGGCTCGCACACTCTGTCTAGCTAGGTCAGGGCCTCCATGAGTGTTTGATGGCACATTTGGCTGGCTTGGGCAGGGCCCCAGAGTGTTAGTCTATTTGGCAGTTGGATTAGGTCTTTTGGAGGGGATTGATATACCTTTCCGCGACACTCGCCTTGCTTTGTAACGCCCCAGAGTTGCTGGCAGGCTGGGTGGCCCGATGTGGAAGTTAGACTTGTTGACTGGGTTGGATTTGTTGGTTGTGTCGATTCAGAGTTTGGTTTACATTGAGTTCCTTAGTTATTGGTTCTCTGTGTACCTGTCAAACTTATGGGAGTCCATTCTGGTTCTTGTTTTTTCTGTTTGAGTTTACCTAGTGTGTCTTATGGGGGGCTTAGGTGGGTTTAGGTTAAATATCCTTAGACTAGCTCTCTTATTATTCAGCTCTTATTACTGTTGACCGTTGTTCGTGTTTGATTCACTATTTTCCATTTGTTATGAGCTTTCTTGCTCAGGTGGCCTATGATGCATGTTGGGTTTATATCACTTTGGTACTCATGCTACATTTTACATCTATTTTCGTTATGTAGTACCGAGCACCAGCTATCATTGTTGATGTTGAGCCTACAGTAGTCTGTTCGGGAGTCAAGGGTGAGGTCCTAGCGTTCTGGGATTTCCTGTCTCCCTTCTAAATTTGCATTTTGACTTGGCTTTTACTTTTTAAGGCAGTCTTTTTTCTCTGGTCCATTTTTGGGACTTGTACTCTTTAAGTAGTTCTGTACATGTGACTTCCAGGTTCTGGTAGGTATATTTTGTATATATAGTTTTGGGTTCGCTTCCTCCTTCCTCTAATGTATTTTGTTTATTTATGCTTCGGTTAGTTATGAATAGTTCCCCCCATCAGTCCCATCACTCTAACCTTTTGTGATAGGGTTTGGATTGCCTACTAGCGGGTTGGTAAACACCATCATGGCTTGAGAAATCGGGTCGTGACAAGGTTGGTGTCAGAGTCGCAAGTTCGTCAGTCTCACTTGTACATTGCTAACATCTAGTAAAGTAATAAGGATCAGTGCGAAGACGTATGTGAAATGACCCCAAAAATGCCTGAAAATGTGCTTCGGAAACACCTATAATTGTAATTTCCATATATCTCAAAATCCGTGCATGATTTCGGAAATTCGACTTCATATTCTTATTCAGGGGGTCAAATTGAGTGGGAAATGGGTCTAACCCAAATTT
>JAJOOO010003441.1:0-61770 GCA_029582685.1 Solanum piurae
CCTCTTAAGTTTATTAAAGAGAAGAAAATTTATGAGAAATCAAAATAAAATAAACATAAGAATTAGTCAAATAAATTCATAAATAAAAATTATATTTATATAGTATAATTTTTTAATAGAAAAATATGTATAATTATCATAAAAGTAAGGAGTAGTAAATATTATTATACATGGTATTAAAAAAAATGTAAATATACATAAATGTGAAAAATGATATATAAAAAGGATTTAAAGGGACATATTTGTCATTTACCTATTTTATCTCGGGATAAGTTATCCCGGGATTACTATACCACCCATGGGGAGGGATAACTTATTCCGGTACTAATTATTAATTCCGGGATAAGTTATCCCGGACTTGCCAACCAAACAACATATTTTTTTTTATCCCATCACTATTTCCTTATCCCATCACTATTATTTCTAATCCCTTACACCAAACGAGCCCTTAAACTTGTATAAAATTGAACAAATAGACACATCCATCCTACATGCCACCCTACATGGAAATTTTGTGTCCTACATGGCGTCCTACATGTATTATGTCATGTAGGATACATGTACTTACTTATTTAATTTTATACAAGTTTAAGTGCCTACTTGTGTATACTCAAAGTTGGAGGGCATAGTTGTCCGCTGAAGCCAAGTTAAGGGTCATGTTTATGTATTATGCCAAAAATTAACTATGATACCTGCATTGTTTTATTCATGAACTAAGAAAGATAAAAACAATTCCTAGGATAAAGTTAGATGCATGTATTAGTATAGGTTCATATGCTAGAAGAATTCCTATGAATACATAAATATTGTAGTATTTTATGTAAGTTAAGTAAGTAGAAAAATATATTTTTCCTTGTTTTCAAAGAGATTGATTAATTATACAAGTCAGGTTAAATGGAACAAAGAACAATGGTTGCCTTACTTGTCTTCCAGGAAGAATTTGAGTGATTGATAGTGATTCTACTATTCAATTTTCTAACACTTAGTATTATAGTCACTTGTTTGTAAGCATGTGCTATTATCCAGTGCCCGTAAGTGGCTATTGATGATATCTAATGTGGCAAACATATTCAATATTAATGGACAAGTGTTATTTTATCTTTCTATTCACGTGAGGGTGTCAAATGACTGGGTCTGAGGTTGAAATTAGAGATATTAAAATGGGTTGAAATAGAAATTGGGTTGGATTATGACCCGCCTACGTTTACTTTGGGCTCAAATGGCAAAAAATGGGGTTGGGTCATGTCCCTCCCAATTCGACCCGCTTAATCTCATAATTTTAACATATTGTTATTTAATTTTTATAACCACAATTTGAATTTCAACTCAAGATTTTTTAAAAATAAAGATACAAATGGATAGATAATGTAACGAACTGTTTCCGTCGTTATAGAAAAGCCAACGGGGGAAAATTTGGGGCCGGAAAACTTTTTCGTAGTATCTTAAAATTTTCCAACCTAGTCCAGATTTGGACGAAATCGGAGTCATTAAGGTGTAGGGAAATCTGGTAACAATCAGGTGAGTTAATTATGATTTTGATTACATGAGGGGATAGATAACTCGATAAGGAATCCGTACGACTTTACGGAATTGAATTCGGGTGAGTAGAACTCCCGAAATCGATCGTAGCGTAAAGGGTATTTTCTGAGCGTCGTTGGTTAGAGGTGTGTTGTGAAATGGGGGTCTTGGAATTCTTTAAATAGCTCATTGGTTCGTGCAAGCCGCCTTGGCGGGACTTTTTTCAGCTCTGGTGGGGCCGCTACAGTGGGGTGAGGGCCGTTGTGGCGGGTTCGACGCTATTTAAAGTAGTAAATAAACTCCTAAACGACATTATTTGACACTTTTCGATTTTTAGAGCCAAGGAACGAACCCCAGAAGACTCCTAATAATTTTTCACCATTCTTGAGGCTAAAGGTAAGCTTTTTACTCCCGAATCCATTTTTCGATCCGTAGAACGTAATATAATGGGTAATTAATGATGGGGGAGGGTTTTGATATAGATTATGTGGTGGAAACAACCCTAATTTGAATACTTGGGGATCATAGGTATGGTCTAGAGTTGTTAGAATTGTTAGTAATTCGGGTAATTAGTGATTGTGTATTGATTCCCATATTATATTGATTGTTTGTAGACCAAGAACAAGCGGAACGAATCTGGAAAGGGAAGAGTCAAGTTTCTTAGGGTTTTAAGCTTTTTTCGAGGTGGGTGATGGTTGTGATTCTATGATTGTGTGATGTATGTTTGTTCTTGATTTATTATGATACATGTATGTATATGAATGTTGCATTGTTGATCACACTTGTTGTAAATGAGATGGATGAAATATGATTGCCATGAAATCATGACTTAAATGTATAATCTTGAAGATATACTTATGATTGTGATTGTGGTGTGTTGAATGGATCGGTTGCTACGTTCCAACATAACTAACTTCGATCGGTTGCCACGTTCCAGCATAACTAACTTGGATCGGTTGCCACGTTCTGACATAACTATGGGATCGGTTGCCACGTTCTGGCATAATGATTGCATTGGATACCACGTTCCGGTATGCTAACTGTTTGGGTTTGGGTTCCATGAGAGGACCAATGATTTGATATAAAATGTGAAGTTGTTCGTTATTCGTAAATGTTGATAATATTGCTATGTTCGATATATGCATGTGATTATATTGTTGTAATGACTTACTTATATTGGACTTAGTGGGATAGCTGCGTGATCCTACCAGTACACTGTGGTTGTGTACTGATACTGCGTTTGTTTTTATTTTTGTTGAGTACAGGGCATCTTCAAGCGGCTACTGACAGACCTCGCTTAGGAGATCAGTGATCGTTCGAATTCAAGGGTGAGCCAATTCTTCCGGGAAGCCATGGGTTCTGTTTCTTCAATGTCCACAATTTTTGGACTTAGACTTATGTTCTAGTTAGTTGATTTGTTCATTAGATAGGGGTTGCATCCCTTCTTGTTTAGACTTGTTGAACTTTAGATGTTTTGGTAAATTGACTTTCAGGTTTTAGGTTTTTTCTTCCGCATTGTTAGTTGTTAGATCTTTTGTTGAAGTTTATGGGAACTTCAGTTTTTAGCCATTATTTTCATTTTTCGTATACTTAAATGCCTTAGTTTTTAGATTAGTTGCTTGTCTGGGGTCGTAGTAGAGGTTCTCCCACCAGAGTGTTACTGTGGGTGTCAATCACGATGGTCTGGGTCGTGACAAAGTTGGTATCAGAGCCTAGGTTCGTTGATCTCGATGGACCAAAAAGAGTTTAGTAGAGTCTCGCGGAACGGTACGAGGATGCCTTTACTTTTCTTCGAGAGACTATAGGACTTTAGGAAATCTCTTTATTTTCTCTTGTCTTCCTTCGTGCTATAACTTGATTCCAATTGGTATCTGCTGATTCAAATTGGTATCTAACCTCTTTCACTCTTCTGTCCGCAGATGGGTAATACTAGATATAACGACGTTAGGCCCGTAGCTTTCGTCAATGCTCCAGCTGAGGAATCTACAGTGAGAGGTCGCGGTCGAGGCAGGGGTAGAGGAAGAGCTATGGGTAAAGGCCGTGAAAGAGTAGCGCCTGCTAGAGATGAGGTACCAGTTGGGATTGCTCCCCAAAATGAGTCCCCTCCCGTACAACATGAAGAGATAGATGAGGATGTTTATGTTGAGAATGTTGAGGATGTGGGACAAGAGGAAGAGGTACATGCTGAGACTACCGATGTTCCCCTCATAGACCCGGTGTTAGCTCGACTGATCATGTAATTCTTGAAAGGGTTGGTTGGTCCTGGAGTGCTTCCTTCTGCTCAAGCAACTCAAGCTCCTACTAATACTCCTATTGCTAGCACTGCTCCCAAGGTGGGAGGAAATGTAGGTATTGATGCTTTCTTTTGTCCTTTGTTGGATTCTGTTATGACTGGTAATGAGAATGAAATGTTGACTAATTTTTTAAAGCTAAAGCCTCCGGTATTTCTTGGTTTTGAGAGTGAGGATGCATATGAGTTCATTCTGGATTGCTATGAAAGGCTTCATAAATTAAGTATTGTTCATCAACATGGGGTTGAGTTTGTGTCCTTCCAACTTCAAGGTGAGGCTAAGCAATGGTGGAAAGCTTATATGGAGTGCAGATCTTCAGTTTTACCTTCACTCACTTGGACCCAGTTTCATGCCCTGTTCTTAGAGAAATATGTGCCTAGAACCTTGAGGGATTGCAAGAAAGATGATTTTATGGAATTAGAGCAAGATGGTATGTCTGTGGCTACTTATGAGGCCAAGTTCCATGCTTTATCTAGATATGCTACGCAGTTGGTGACTACTGAGGAAGAGAGAATCCAGTTATTTATTAGGGGACTAAATTCTGAGTTGCAAGTATTATCTGTTCATATGAATTCTCCAGGGATAAACTTTGATGAGGTGACAAACTATGTTAAGAAAATGGAGGAGGTGAGGTGAGACAGTCAAGCTAAGGTGTTGAAAAAAAGGGACAATAATTCAGGCAACTTCCAAGGTTCTTATTCTAGAGGTTCAGGGAGGCCAACACTTGCAGCCAAGCCAATTCAGTCCGCTATGCCCGCCTCTACAAGTAACTACTCGGGAACTCCATCTTATAATTTTTAGGATAGACAGGGAGTCGTGCCTTCGACGGGCGGCAGACCATCTTTTGATCGCACTTGCTACAATTATGGAGAACCTGGGCATATGAGGAGAGATTGTCCCCATCTGCGTGTGTTTGACTCCGCGCAACATCCATCTAGAGCAGTTGTACCTGCGAGGAATAGTAACAATGGTCGAGGGCGTCCACAAGGTGGGCGAGGAGGTAATCAATGAGGTAGTGAAGGTAGAGAAAATGGTAACAGAGGTAGGGGTAACGCGCAACCAGGCAGGGAAGTGGCTCGTCATGATGATAGAGCTCAATGTTATGCTTTTCCGGGCAAGAATGAGGTGGAGGCATCTGACCCGGTGATCACATGTACTATTCTTGTCTGTGACCGGATGGTTGATGTGTTGTTTGATCCGGGTTCTACTTATTCATATGTATCCGTGAGATTTGCCTCAGATTTTTATATGATTTGTGATATTCTTGATGCCCCTATTCGTGTTTCTACCTTGTTTGGAGAGTCAGTCATAGTTACCCATATCTATCGTGCTTTCCCTATTTTGTTTATGGAGTTTTAGACTTGGGCTGATTTGGTGATTTTGGATATGATTGACTTCGACATAATCTTAGGCATGACTTGGTTGTTCCCCTATTATGGTGTGCTTAATTGTAATACTAAGTCTGTAACTCTAGAAATTCCAGAAAGGGAAAAATTAGAGTGGGAAGGGGTGTACAAGCCTAAGAAAGCTAAGATTATATCCTCCATTCGGGCTAGTAAATTAGTGGAGCAGGGTTGTTTGGCTTATTTGGCTCATATTAGGGATGTTGAGATTGAGGCTCTATCCATTGAGTCTATTCCTGTGGTGTCTAAATTTAGTGAAGTGTTTCCTAATGATTTGCCTGGTATGCCTCCGAATAGAGATATATATTTTTGCATTGATTTAGAACCTGGTACTCGTCCCATTTCAATCCCTCCATATCGCATGGCTCCGACAGAATTAAGAGAGCTTAAGGCTCAAATCCAAGAGTTTCTTGATAAGGGATTTATTCGTCCTAGTGCTTCCCCATGGAGTTCTCCAGTTTTGTTCGTAAAGAAAAAATATGGTAGTATGAGAATGTGTATAGATTACCGTCAATTAAATAGAGTCACTATTCGAAACAAGTATCCTTTGCCTCGAATAGATGATCTTTTTGACCAATTGCAAGATGCATTAATTTTCTCTAAGATTGATCTAAGATCCGGTTACCATCAATTGAAAATTAGGACGGAAGATGTGCCTAAGACGGCGTTTAGAACTCTCTATGGGCACTATGAATTTTTGGTTATGTCTTTTGGCTTGACCAATGCGCCTCCAACTTTCATGAGTTTGATGAATGGGGTGTTCAAACCATTCCTTGATTCGTTTATTATAGTATTTATTGATTATATTTTGGTCTATTCGAAAAGTGAGGAAGAGCATGTCGACCATCTTCGTATTTTTTTGGGTGTTCTTAAGAAACAAATGTTGTATGCTAAATTTTCTAAGTGTGAATTTTGGTTGACTTCGATTGCATTTTTGGGACATGTAGTTTCGAAAGAAGGGGTAATGGTAGATCCTCAAAAGATTGAGGCGGTTAAGAATTGGGTTAGGCCTAGATCTGTGACGGAAGTTAGGAGTTTTGTTGGGCTCGCTACTTATTATCGTTGATTTGTGAAGAACTTTGCTTCTATTTCCACTCACTTGACTAATTTACCAAAAAGGAGATACTATTTGAATGGACTGAAAAATGTGAGGAGAGCTTCCAAAAGCTCAAGACTCTCTTGACCACCACGCCTATTCTAGAATTACCGGTTGAAGGTAAAGATTTTATTGTTTATTGTGATGCTTCACATTCTGGTTTGGGTGTTGTGTTGATGCAGGATAAGAGTGTTATAGCTTATACCTCGCGTCAATTGAAGGTGCATGAGAGGACTTATCCAACACACAATTTAGAGTTGGCAGCGGTAGTGTTTGCTCTTAAGATCTGGCGACATTACCTCTATGGTGTCAAGTGTGAGGTATTTACTGATCATAGTAGTTTGCAGCATGTTTTCACTCAAAAGGATCTGAATTTAAGACAACGAAGGTGGATGAAATTACCTAAAGATTATGATGTGACCATTCAATACCATCCGAGCAAGGCTAATGTGGTGGTAGACGCTTTGAGTCAAAAAACGGTGAGTATAGGTAGTTTAGCTTGCTTAAGTGTAACCAAGCGACCTTTGGCTAAAGAAATTCACACCTTGGAGTCTAAGTTCATGCAATTGGGCATCTCAGAAAGAGGTGGGGTGATATCTAGTATTGAAGTAAGGGCCACATTCATTGATGAGATCAAGGCCAAACAATTTGAGGATGAGAATTTTAAGGAGCTTAAGAAAAAGACTACGATCGGTAAGGCTCAAGAGGCCACTCTTGATGCGGAAGGTGTACTTAGTTTCAAGGGAAGAATTTGTGTTCCTCGAGTTGATGACTTGATTCAAAAGTTATTGGCAGAGTCTCATGGTTCGTGGTACTCTATTCATCCGGGTGTGACCAAGATGTATCGAGATTTGTAGCGAATTTATTGGTGGCCGGGCATGAAGAAAGGCATAGCGGAGTTTGTGGCGAAGTGTCAAAATTGTCAACAAGTGAAGTATGAACATCAAAGGCCCTCAGGTTTACTTCAAAGAATGTCGATTCTAGAATGAGAGGGGATGTAGATCTCCCATAGGATGGTTTGAGGCTGGCGATGTGAAACCTTTGGGGGTTGATTTAGTGAAAGATGCTCAAGATAAGGTGATGAGTATTCAAGCTAAACTTTTAGCAGCCCAGAGTAGATAGAAGAAGTATGCGGATCATAAGGTAAGAGACATGTCGTTTCAAACCGGTGAGAATGTTCTTCTTAAGGTATCATCCATGAAAGGGGTGATGAGATGTGGCAAGAAGGGTAAGCTAAGTCTGCGATACATTGGTCCCTTTGAAGTTCTGGAATATGTAGGAATGGTAGCGTATAGATTGAATTTACCTCCTAATCTATCGGGTGTTCATCCGGTATTTTGATGTGTCCATGTTGAAGAGGTATCATGGTGACGGGGATTATATCATTGAGTGGGACTCAATTGTGTTAGATAAAGACCTCCAATATAAGGAGGAACCGATTGCAATTCTTGATCGTGATGTGCCAAAGTTGAGGACCAAGGAGATTAAGTCCGTGAAGGTTCGATGGAAGCATCGTCCAGTCGAGGAAGCTACTTGGGAAATCGAGAAGGATATGCAAGACAAGTATCCCAAATTGTTCATCGATTCAAGTACTACTTCATTCCTTCCTTAGCCTATTTCCCCAAGTTTTGTCACTCGGGGACGAGTGATGGGTAAATTGGTATCTATTATAACGACCTGTTTCCGTAGTTGTAGAAAAGCCAACGGGGGAAAATTGGGGACAGAAAACTTTTTTGTAGTATCTTGAAATTTCCCAACCTAGTCCAGACTTGGAGGAAATCGGAGTCATTAAGGTGTAGGGAAATCTGGTAACAATTGAGTGATTTAATTATAATTTTGATTACACGAGGGGATAGATAACTCGTTAATGAATCCGTACGACTTTACGAAATTGAATTCAGGTGAGTAGACCTCCCAGAATCGATCGTAGCATAAAGGGTATTTTCTGAGCATCGTTGGTTAGAGGTGTGTTGTGAAATGAGGGTCTTGGAATTCTTTAAATAGCTCACTGGTTCATGCAGGCCTCCTTGGTGGAGTTTTTGCCGCTCTGGCGAGGACGCTACAGCGGGGTGAGGGCCGCTGCAGAGGGTTCGACGCGACTTAAAGTCGTAAATAAACCCCTAAACCACTCTTATTTGGCATTTTTTGATTTTTAGAGCTAAGGAACGAACCCCAGGCGACTCCTAACAGTGTTTCACCATTCTTGAGGCTAAATCTAAGCTTTCACTCCCCGAATCTGTTTTTCGATCCGTATAATGTAATAGAATGGGTAATTAATGATGTGGGAGGGTTTTGATATAGATTCTATGGTGGAAACAACCCTAATTTAGATACTTGGGATCATGAGTATGATCTAGGATTGTTAGAATTGTTAGCAATTCGGGTAATAAGTGATTGTGTATTGATTCCCATATTATATTAATTGTTTGTAGACCAAGAACAAGCGGAACGAATCTGGAAAGGGAAGGATTAAGTTTCTTAGGGTTTTAAGCTTGTTTCGAGGTGGGTGATGGTTGTGATTCTATGATTGTGTGATGTATGTTTGTTCTTGATTCATTATGATACATGTATGTACATGAATGTTGCATTGTTGATCACACTTGTTGTAAATGAGATGGATGAATTATGATTGCCATGAAATCGTGACTTAAATGTATGATCTTGAAGATATACTTGTGATTGTGATTGTGGTGTGTTGAATGGATCGGTTGCCACATTCGACATAACTAACTTCGATCGGTTACCACGTTCCGGCATAACTAACTTGGATCGGTTGCCACTTTCCGGAATAACTATGGGATCGATTGCCACGTTCCGGCATAATGATTGCATCGGGTACCACGTTTCGGTATGCTAACTATTTGGGTTTCATGAGAGGACCAATGATTTGATATAAAATGTGAAGTTGTTTGTTGTTCGAAAATGTTGATAATATTGCTATGCTCGATATATGCATGTGATTATATTGTTGTAATGATTTACTTATGTTGCACTTAGTGGGATAGTCGCGTGATCCTACAAGTACACTGTAGTTGTGTATTGATACTGCGCTTGCTCTTATTTTTGTTGAGTACAGGGCATCTTCAAGCGGCTACTAACAGACCTCGCTTAGGAGATCAGTGATCGTTCGAATTCAAGGGTGAACCAATTCTTTTAGGCTGCCATGGGTTCTCTTTCGTCTATGTCCACTATTTTCGGACTTAGACTTATGTTCTAGTTAGTTTATTAGTTCATTAGATTGGGGTTGCATCCCTTCTTGTTTAGACTTATTGAACTTTAGACGTTTTGGTACATTTACTTTCAGGTTCTAGGTTATTTCTTCCGCATTTTTAGTTGTTAGATCTTTTGTTGAAGTTTATGGGAACTTCAGTTTTTAGCCATTATTTTCATTTTTCGTATACTTAAATACCTTAGTATTTAGATTAGTTGCTTGGTTGGGGTTGTAGTAGAGGTTCTCCCACCGGAGTGTTAGTCACAATGGTTTGGGTCATGACAGATAATCAAAGAAGATATAAAATAGATAGTAATTTATATCTTCAATTTAAGAACATACATTACATCAATGCAAATAAAGAATCTTAAAATGGTTTGAAATTGGAGATTAATTTGGGCTCATTTGAAGATAATCTTAAAATGGTTTGAAATTGGAGATTAATTTGGGCTCATTTGAAGATTATCTTAAAATAGATTAATACTTTAGTGGGTTGAGATTGACCCCAATTCAAATTATCTTGAGCTCAACCCTTAATCTGGGTGAGTTGGATGGGTTACCTATATTTGGGCTCATTTTTGACACCCCTAATTCACACGATTACCAATTTATGTACTCATTTTCTTTTTATCGAGAGCACTGCATTCACAATGCAAGTTTAGATTCTCGCAACAAACCAACCTTGCTAGGCATTTGTTGCACCTGAGTTGTGGAGTTGGTAAGTTAGAAACCTACCTGGAGCTAGGTCGAGTCTAGTACTCTTTTGATGTCTATATACAAGAAGTATAGTTAGATCAGACACCTAATGTTGCGTCAAAATTGGAAATGCAAGTATACGTGGTCAAACAAGTAATAATGTTATTTTTGTGAGCAGAATATAAAATTAAAAAGACTTTTGACAAGTAAATATCTAATTTCACTTTTAATTATAATTAAGTGCAAGTGTGCAAAAAGTGTTTGAATAGGGATTTTAACCAAACAATTTCAATTAACACCTAAGAAAATTAAATAACAAAGACTGGAATTCAACTTGGGATTTTGATCAATAATTAGGGCAATTTCAGGGCTACGACTTTCATGCAAATTCATGCAAATTGTTTTCAACCTTTATTTTGCTTTGTTATCCAGTTAATGATTGATGAATTTAATAATATGGTCATGACCTTTCATACCTCTAACCATCTATCACTATTGACTCTAACCATGTCACGACCCAAAAATGGTCGGGATGACACTTGTCGATTCCCACTAAGACAAGTCAGTCTCAACCCAACGTAACAAAAGAAATGCGGAAAACAATAAAGCAAGAACAAGATAAAGTAAAAAAACTTACTCTTTCCATTAAAACCCCAAAAAAATTGATTGTCACGTGTACAAGTCACCAAATACATAAAGTGCATAATTAAGAAATAAGTACAAGTCTTAGAGTCTTTGATTCTAAAATAAAACAAAGCTTAAAGAAAAGGAAAATAGGGCCCGCCGGAATGACAAGCAACTATCTCTCGATATTCCTTTAACAAGCCTTCGAAAGTAAGAGAAGAAGGACGATCACACTAAACCGACTGGTAACCTACACAAGTTTAGAAGAAAGGAGTGAGTACCAACATCACGGTATCCAACAAACAATCTAATAAACAAGACATTTAGCTAGAAATGGAATACCCCTTACACTGCAACCAAACCTCCTCAAACGACAATCTTCACCCCACCCAAGCAGTTCTATAATGCACAACTCACAAGGCTCAATAATCACAACCAATAGTCAGAATTCAACAACCAAACGAATCAGGTAAGTCAATCTCAATGTTAAGTAGATCAATCACACACAACCAGTGTATCAATCACATTTAACAATCAAGTCACACATAAAAAATGCCTCAACTCACAATAATTAATCCTTCACCGAAACCATTTCTCATCGTCACCATATCTTTAGCCTAAACTATTTCCCATCAGCTTTAGATCAATCCTCTAGACGAAAATGACCTCGACATCACAACACTTGTCGGAAATGACATCCGCATAATAGAACTCACCATCAATGACTTCTACATCGTTAATATCACATGTTTCATCACAATATTCAACAATCAATGCACACAAGCAATAACACACCACATGGAAGAACCAATAATTCATGAAATTCAAGTCCACATTCATGCTATCAAGCATTTCATCAATTAATTAATAAGGGTCACAACAAGGAAATTCACATCATCATGTTCATCACCTTGCCTTTTCATTTTCAACCCCTTTTTATCCATTAAGATTTATCAAGTGGACAATTAAACCTTCAACTCAGCCCCATTACACCCAACACACAAACAATATAGGGAATACACAAGTTCTACTAGAATACAAGGTTTAGGAGATCAATTGCCTTAAATAAATCAATAATCACACCAATAATCGAGTCTTCGCCTTCTTAATCACTTCTACAACCACACAATCTATATACAAGCAAGTATTCACAATGACTTTCTGGAAGCAACAATACCAACATCAATTTCTTAGAACAATGGGTCAATTCACTCAAACCCAATTTCAAAAGGAAGGTTTGAATCTGAAATTTCAATACTTGAAAGTAGGGGTGTACATAGGTCGATTTGGTTTTGTTTTTCATTAAAAAAAACCTAAACCAATTATGTCGGTTTATTAAATCTTAAAAACCTAATCAAACCACGCAAAGTCATTTTTTTCGATTTCAGTTTTAGTCGGTATTTTCGATCTTTTTTGGTTTTTTGGTTTTTTTCGGTTTTTTACAACTATACGATGTTTGAAAAAGATATCAAATATATTTTCACTTACCTGTGTGATAAGCTAAACTTAAGAAATGTTAAATGAATAGAAATTTTCGTAAAGACGATAAAATTCACATGAGTACAAAATATTTTTTTTAAAATATCAACGTTCATTATGTTAAATTAATAAATTTAAAGGATACAGTCAAACTGAATACAAAATGAAATATTTACAAAGTAAATTGTTAACTTTGAATTTGAAAAACTATAACAATATAATTGTAACTTCGGATCTTAATACAAAATGAAATATTTACAAATTTTACAAGCCCAAATTTGAAATAAAATATTTAATCATTGAAAACTATAAACTAACTAAAAATATATTAACAAAATAGATTATAAATAATATTTCTTATCTATAAATAAGATAAAATTATATATATAATATTTACAAATCTTTAGAATCTCAAATTTGAAATAAAATATATAAACATTGAAAACTATAAACTAACTAAAAATATATTAACAAAGTAGATTATAATATATTTTATCTATAAATAAAATAAAAATTATATATATATATATATATATATATATTATGTCGGTTTGGTTTGAGTTCGGTTTGACTTTTTTTTCTTTTAATACCAAACCAAACAAAGAGTGGTCGGTTTTTTTTTTCAACCGCCAAACCAACCAAACCAAACCACAAATTGGTTTTTTTTTCCGATTGATTTGGTTCGTCGGTTTAGTTTGACTTTACGGTTTGACTTGTACACCCCTACTTGAAAGCAATATTGAAGACTTTATAAACTCATTGGTGAAAATCATTTCAAAAAGGACTCAAAAATCATTCCAAATCTCCATTTAAGTCAAGAACTTGAGTTCTTGAAAAACCTCACAATTTACCAATCAAAATCTCATATTTTTATGTTAAAATCCATAAATATTCATACGAAAAAGAAGTTTTAGGGTCATGAAAGCTTACCCAAATGATTTAGCACATGAAAACCTTTCCAAAATTGCCAGCAAGGATTTCCCAAGCTCAAAACTAGAAAATGAGGCTTCAATCTTGAAAAATGGTAGCTCACGACCCGAGTCTACACCCTGGACGTGACCGACACTCAAGAACCATTGCTGGTCCCCAAGCAAACCCTCATCCAGGCTGACTCAAGCATGCAAAAGCTTAAAAAAACTGAATTCAATTCCAATACTCAACTTAGACATAATCTAAACAATACTGAATAAATAACTCTGAATAAATAATATATTCAACTCGCCAAAAATAGGCAACTTAAGTCTTTAAAAAATTTAACAAAATAAATGAACAAACTTCTCAAACGCTATTGTCTATCTATGAAGTCTCTAAATGACAAAGACGGAAGTCGGGACAAGACCCACGACCTCCTAACAAATGATATAACTGAAAGTAAAAGTGGAATCCTACGGAAGAAAGGAGGCTCACTATAGCTAACTCAAACTCCATGTGGTATCAATGAAACTCCTGTTGATGATCCTGAATACCTGGATCTGCATCATGAAAAGATGCAGGCCAAATGGCTCAATACGTGGAATGTACGAGCATGTAAGGGGAATTCTAAAGCATAACATAAGCTTGAGATTGATAAAAGGAAACATACTTCCCTCTTTTCAAACTTACTCAACTCAAGGAATACTCAAGGATACTAAAAACTACTCAAACTTACTAATCTCATAAATACTCAAGGATACGATACTCAATTCAGTAATCATGTTCTCAACAATAAAGTACTCGACACAATGAAGCACAAATCGACTCAAGATACTAAAATCATGATACTCAAGGATATAACAATAGTAAAAGATGCAATATATAGAAAGCTTTTAAAACAAAAGAAAACAACTCAGTGTATTGAAGAGTACAATAACAACTCAATTTATGTATAATATAATATAATATCTCTATGGGAGTTTTTCTAACCGACAACCACTACTATGAGCCTAAGTGATGATACAACGTCTTGCCCACGCTACCAGAACTGTCTTATACTTTGTCGTCGTATAGGACGCCTTAACTAAGTGGATCCACTAGTCTATGCTAAAAAGCACTAAGGAGTCGTCTAAAAAGTATGATACTTTCTACCCATGATGGCTACATGTTTATGGGGGCTGTGAGTTATCTGAACTCTCCCCCATATCGGTGCTCAATACTACTCACAAAATATACTAGCTCATATGTTTAAAAACATAACTTTTTCTGTGGTTTGAGATAATTACTCAAAAATCTATCTCTTAAAAGAGATGGTACTCAAACTGCTCAAAAATCTTTTGGAAATCTCAGTTTCCTCTCATCTTAAATGTGAAAACATTTACTCTTGGGAATACTTAGTTCCCATATATCATTTTAAAGAAAATGAACTCTACTCTTACTCTTTACTCAACTCAAAGCTTAAGTCGTAAAACAAAGTTAAAACGTTTGTAAAAGACTTCTTAACATATGGTTCATGTCGAATTATGGACATGAACAACTCAATGCAAGGTTTTCAATAACCATAGATAGAACTCAATACTTGGAACTCAAGAACTTCAATTATACTATTCATTTAAAAAATGCTCAACTCATAGGGTTCATGCAGAATTATGAGCATGAACTACTCAACTCAAGGATTTCATGGGTAACATGTAATAGTCCCATGATTAGAAATATAATCTCAAAGGGAATTAGGAACTCAATACTCAAGACTTAGAACCTAAAGATACTACTCCTTTCAAAGATACTAAAATTATGGAGTTCATGCGGAATTTATGGGCATGAACGACTAGACTCGGGGGTCTTCACAATAATATGGAACTCATCTACACGACTCTTCTCATTCTTATACTTAATTCCTCAAAACTTAGCTCAAATCAATAGTTGATCTCAAATGATTCACAATTAAATTCAAAGGCTTTCTTGAACTCTACTCTTAACTCTCTCTTGAATTTGAATTATGAATTATGAATTCAAGAGTTATGATTCGTGTTATAAAGAATCTCGTGATGGTAATATAGACTCATGAATACATTCTCCTCACTCTCATTCTCACTTACTTGAGTCTTGAAACAAGTTACTCGAAGTTGTAGAAGACTCCACAAAAGGACTCAAAGGGACTTTCTTAGAATGTTCAAAATAATTCTCAAAACTTAACTCTTAACTCTACCTTGAATTTGAATTATGAATTCAAGGTTATGATTCATTTTATGAATGATTTATAGGTGTTTAGAATTAGTTTAGAGTGTTTAGAATCAAAGGGGAGTAAAGGTACCCTTTGAAAGAACTCAAACGGACAAAACAATGAAGAACGCGTGGGGGCAGGCGACCCTGGCGCTCTGAGTGGCACAGGGCACCAGCCCCTAAGCTTTAGAGAAGTGGTTGGGGCGCTCTGGCTGGCGTGGGGCACGAGGCCCCAACCCAGAAAACTTCGACGACTTGCTTTGCTCGTTTAAACACCCTAACTCGCCTAGAATCGAATGATTTCTTCCCCAATAGCTTGGATTTGATTACTTAACATAATTATAATCTAGTCTACTCAAAAGAACACTCAAATCACTAAATTTCATCTCAAAAAATCATCAAAACCCCAACACAACAAGATTTAGAATGAACTTCAAGAACACCTATCAAGAACTCATCAAGAACTCATCAAGAACTCATCAAGAACTCTAATCTTTCAACTTCAAGAAAGAAATTTCGCTGAAAATAACATGATTGACATGTGGGTAAAATAATCCAACACTATGTAAGGTTACATACTTCTTAGGTATTAAACCCATGGCGAAAATCCGCAACAAAACATAAGACTCTCGACGAACGCTTTGATCCTCTCCTCTTTTCTCCTCTTTTCTCTTCTTTTCTCTTCTTGAACTCTCAACTAAAACCCTAGGCGTATATTAGGATTATAAAACTGAACCTAATAGGATTGGACCCTTAAAACCGTACTAAAAATGAATTAAATCTGATTTGGTAAGGAAAAGACCAAAATACCCCTTTCTATTTTTGGGTAACTTTCTTTAACTGGACAACTTAACTTCAAAAGGGCATATCTCACCCATCCAACCTCAAAACTTAGCAAACTTGGTAAAGTTGGAAATATAATTCAAAGAAATTTCATTAGCTATCTTGTAGCCCACATAACTCATCCTGTACTGAGAGTTATGGTCGTTTGAAGTTGATTCAAAACATAAAGGAACTTAGGAATGACTTGAATGAACTTTATTTAGTCCTTCTTGGAACTCAAGGTGCTACATATAGTGACCTTAACACTCAAGAAATTTTGATTTCCTCGGTAAAATTCTACTCCCAACGAAGGATGGTTCGAGTCTTAGCTCAAAAATTTTCTGGGGTGTTACAATATCTCTCCCTGGGGATCATTCGTCCTCGAATGACGATTGGACTAGGTATGGAATGTATTTACTCTTACCAAGTTCTAAGTCTAATGGTACACTTTCACTATATTCAAGCTTAACCCAAATTCTTGGGTTCTATACCTCCCTATAGGGAATCTCATCCTAAAACTATTACTCTTTACCACCACATTGGGCTCATATCAAGAACCACCTAATGTTTAACAACACCACATTCAAGCTTAGTACTCTAACAACTCCATGGACTCCTACTAACTAACACCTTTGGAACCAACTAAGAGCTCTCATTTAACTATTTCTCATAGTAAAACCTCATCCTCCTCTTTCTAACATCACTCCATTACTAAAAAGACCTCTGAAATGATATCTCCCACACTCTTTGGAACTCATTACTATATTACTCTCAAACACTTGACTTGATTCTCATCTTATCATCTCCCCCTTAGGTCTAAAGCTGCCCCTTGAAAGCTATGGACCTATTCCATAATCTCTAACTTGTCTACATCTTCTTTTACTCTAACACTCAAGGAAACCTTATCTCATGACTACCAAACTCTCCATAAGCACGTACTAAGACCTCTTTTTAAGGTGTTTCTCTTAACCTCTTAATGCTCTTGTTATTCTTGTGACTTAGCCACACTTCATTGCCCTTATCTAAAGGTTAGGGTCTCTCACTTGTACCACTCGTATTTATTGCAGCTAATCACCTCAATTCCTCACCTACTCTATGTCAAGTCTTCTAGATCAAATATCTAGACTAACATCATCACACTCAGGTTGCCATTCTTTTGATCATGACACTCATCTCTAATTCAAGCTTAATGTTTATTACTAAACCCGAATATTAATATGATTGCTCGCTTACTATACTAACTTACAACTACTTGATTCAAATTCAAAAACACTCATCCACTAGGACCTTATGAAAAATAGTCAATCCTCACCTCTTCGTGTTCATACTTACAATTTACTATCACATTTCCCTTCACAACTTGAGTACTATTCACTCATTCACTATATAACAATGCCTAATTAGTTCTATAAAAATCTTAATATTATGGTCTCTCCCTCAAAATCATAAGCCTAGATCATATCTATCACCTCATGAATACTCATGCTCTTCTATTCAACACTTACACTTGGTCATTACCTACACAATGACACTTCATCACAAGCTCCTTTCTAGCTAAAACACACTCTACCTCCTATGATGGAATCTTCACAACTCATCACTTCTTAGTCTACCCATAAGGGAAAACTCCTCATTAATAACTTACTAGGTGCATGACTATAGTAACATAGCTTGCCTCATCACTATCTCCCTTTCTAGGATTACTAAACCTCTGCATACTTTCCTCTAACTTTGGGCTCTTTCACTACTACTGCTCATGATCTCGTCATTCATACTATATTTTTAGGATGAAAAAAAACAACCCAAGCTCTAAACATACTTCCTCATAAGGATCTCAGCTGAAACATGGCTTAGGGAAAAGATTACAACTCGCTTTAACTCAAATGCACGATTCACATAATATGAGTGCATTCCTTCTGAAACTCAACACTTAACTCACTGATAGGCTTCTCTCAAGACCGTCTAGAGTCTCATGACTTCCTCTAGATTTCTTCTAAGAACAACTCATCCATAAAGGACTGACTTTTCTGTTAAACCACCTCTAGTATGATGGGTAGTTGAATGAATGAATCTGAGAAACGCACGAGTATGAATAAATATCTATGACTTAGCTCTATTAAACGATTTAGAGTATTAAAAATGGGAAACTTTTCTTAAATGTCCGTAGTCCCTCATTTATAGAAGTGGAGCCCTCACAACCATAAATAATATCCTACTAACACGGCTTCATAGTCACCGTAGGACTCTTAAACTCTGTTCTTTGATACCAAGTTTATCACGACCCGAGTCTACACCCTGGACGTGGCCGACATTCGAGAACCATTGCTGGTCCCCAAGAGAACCCTCATCCTGGCTGACTACAAGCGAAAGACTAACTCAAGCATGCAAAAGCTAAAAAAAACTAAATTAAATTCCAATACTCTACTTGAAAATAATCTGAACAATACTGAATTGATAACTCTGAATAAATAATATATTCAACTTGCCATAAATAGGCAACTTAAGTCTTTAAAACATTTAACAAAATAAATGAACAAACTTCTCAAACTCTATTGTTTATCTATGAAACTTCTAAATGATAAAGATGGAAGTCAGGACAAGACCCACGACCTCCTAACAACTAATATACCTGAAAGTAAAAGAACCCTCCGAAAGCAAGGAGGCTCACCATAGCTAACTCGAACTCCATGTGGTATCAACGAAGCTCATGTTGATGATCCTGAATACCTGGATCTGTATCATGAAAAGATGCAGGCCAAATGGCTCAGCATGTGGAATGTACGAGCATGTAAGGGGAATTCTAAATCATAACATAAGCTTGAACTTGATAAAAGGAAACATACTTACCTCTTTTCAAACTTACTCAACTCAAGGAATACTCAAGGATACTCAAAACTACTCAAACATACTCAACTCAGAAGTACTCAAGGATACGATACTCAATTCAGTAATAAGGTTCTCAACTCAGTGAAACTCAACAATAAGGTGCTCGACACAATGAAGCACAAATCGACTCAAGATACTCAACTCATGATACTCAAGGATAAAGCAATAGTAAAAGATGCAATATATAGAAAGCTTGTAAAACAAAAGAAAATAATTCAGTGTGTTGAAGAGTACAATAACAACTCAATTTATGTATAATAAAATATAATATCTCTATGGGAGTTTCTCTAACCGACAACCACCACTATGAGCCTAAGCAATGATACAACATCTTGCCCACGCTTCCAGAATTGTCCTATACTTTTCCATCATATAGGATGCCTTAAGTAGGTGGATCCACTAGTCTATGCTAAAAAGATCTAAGGAGTCATCTAAAAAGTGTGATCCTTTCTACCCATGATGGCTACATGGTTTATGGGGGCTGTGAGTTATCTGAACTCTCCCCCATATCGATGCTCAATACTACTCTCAAAATATACTAGCTCATATGTTTAAAAACATAACTTTTTCTGTGGTTTGAGATAATTATTCAAAAGTCTATCTCTTAAAAGAGTTGGTACTCAAAGTGCTCAAAATTCTTTTGGAAATCTCAGTTTCCTTATCTTAAATGTGAAAACATTTACTCATGGGAATACTTAGTTCCCATATATCATTTTACAGAAAATGAACTCTATTCTTACTCTTTACTCAACTCAAAGCTTAAGTCTTAAAACAAAGTTAAAACGTTTGTAAAAGACTTCTTAAAACATGGTTCATGTCGAATTATGGAAGTGAACGACACAATGCAAGGTTTTCAATAACCATAGATAGAACTCAATACTTGGAACTCAAGAATTTCAATGATACTACTCATTTAAAAAATGCTCAACTCAGAGGATTCATGCGGAATTATGAGCATGAACTACTCAACTCAAGAATTTCATGGGTAATATGTAATAGTCCCATGATTAGAAATATAATCTCAAAGAGGATTAGGAACTCAATACTCAAGACTTAGAACTTGAAGATACTACTCCTCTAAAAGATACTAAAATTATGGAGTTCATGCGAAATTTATGGACATGAACGACTCAACTCGATGGTCTTAACAACAACATGAAACTCATGTATACAACACTTCTCATTCTCATACCTACTTCCTTAAAACTTATCTCAAATCAACAGGTGATCTCAAAGGATTCACAATTGAACTCAAAGGCATTTTTGAACTCTACTCTTAACTCTCTCTTGAATTTGAATTATGAATTCAAGAGTTATGATTCATGTTATGAAAAATCTCGTGATGATAATGTAGACTGATGAATACATTCTCCTCTCTCTCATGCTCACTTACTTGAGTCTTGAAAGGAAGTTACTAGAAGTTGTAGAAGACTCCACAAAAGGACTCAAAGAGACTTTCTTAGAATGTTCGAACGAATTCTCAAAACTTAACTCTTAACACTACCTTAATTTTGAATTATGAATTTAAGTTTATGAATGATTTGTTGGTGTTTATAAGTAGTTTAGACTGTTTAGAATCAAAGGGGAGTAAATGTACCCTTTGAAAGTACTCAAACACACGAAACTATGAAGAACGGGTGGGGGCAGCTGATCCTGGCGTTTCGAGTGACATGGGGTGCCAGCCCCTAATCTTCAGAGAAGTTTTTGGGGTGCACTGGCTGGTGTGGGGCTCCAGGCCCCAAACCAGATAACTTCGACGTCTTGCTTTGCTCGTTTTCTCACCCTAACTCGCCTAGAATCAAACGGTTTCTTCCCCAATCACTTGGATTCAATTACTTAACATAATTACACTCTAATCTACTCAAAACAACCCTAAAATCACTAAATTTCATCTAAAAAAATCATCAAAACCCCAACACAACAAGATTTAGAATGAACTTCAAGAACACCTATCAAGAACTCATCAAGAACTCTTATATTTTAACTTCAAGAATGAAATTTAACTGAAAACAACATGATTGGTGTGCGGGTGAAATAACCCTACACTACGAAATCTTACATACCTCTTTGGGATTAAACCCATGGCGAAAATCCGCAACAAAATGCAAGACTCTCAACGAACGCTTTGATCCTCTCCTGTTTTCTCTTCTTTTCTCTTCTTGAACTCTCAACTAAAACCCTAGGTGTATATTAGGATTATAAAACTG
Organism: Solanum piurae; assembly: GCA_029582685.1. NCBI lineage: Eukaryota > Viridiplantae > Streptophyta > Magnoliopsida > Solanales > Solanaceae > Solanum > Solanum piurae. The sequence goes on from JAJOOO010003441.1 coordinate 21,369, forward strand.
AAACGATAGGATTAGACCCTTAAAACCTTACTAAAAACAAATTAAATCTGATTTGGTAAGGAAAATATCAAAATACCTCTTACTATTTTTGGGTAACTTTCTTTAACTGGATATCTTAACTTCAAAAGGGCATATCTCACTTAACCGACCTTGAAACTTAGCAAACTAGGTGGAGTTGGAAATATAATTCAAAGACATTTCATTAGCTATCTTGTAGCCCACCTAACTCATCCTTTACTGAGAGTTATGGTCGTTTGAAGTTGACCCAAAACTTAAAGGAACTTAGAAATGACTTGAATGGACTCTGTTTATTCCTTCTTGGAACTCAAGGTGCGACATCTAGTGACCTTAAAACTCAAGAAATTTCAATATCCTCGGTAAAATGCTACTCCCAACGAAGGATGGTTCGAGTCTTAGCTCAAAATATTTCCGGGGTGTTACAGGTCAAAACCTCTGTAAGATGTGGTAAAAGTGACCAGGGATTCACGAATGCTAACCCCGCTAAAAGATTAGGAATCTCAAAAGCAGAGCCTCCTTCGCTAGCGAAGGTCGCTTAAGAGATAGGCCATTTGCTGAAGTGATAAATTGGGAATTCAACTCATTTAGGGATCATTATTCAATGAATTAGTGTCCTCAATACCTATTTTGTTCTCATAATCGATGTTAATGTGTTTATATGAAAAAATGAAGGTTTAAGAATAAGGCAAGGACATTACAATGTGAAAAGGAGCGAAAAAGTTAGAAAAGCTGAAGAAAAGAGAAGCTGAAGCCCGCAAAAGCCACTCGGTGACTCGCCCAGTGAGCCTCCAGCTCGTCAAATCTTCCAGCAAAGTATCCCATGGATCAAGTCAACTCGGTGAGTGAAAACACAATTTGGTGACATCTCGAACGGAACGATGATGGTGACTCAGCTCGCAAATATTCCAGAACAATGGGATGCATGAGTCAAGTTAAAAGGTGAGAAGACTTGCAGTTCGGTGGATCGCCGGGTTGTTCGGTGATCCTGACTAATATCGCCGATTGAACTCTATGTGGAGATTTTGGGAAGTGTTTGAAAGCGTATAAATTCATTTTGAAAAGAAATGAAGGGAGTGGGAAGATGGTGTATTACCAAGTTTTGAGAGCTTTCACATACTTTCACATAATTAAACACTTTTGGAGAGGATTTGAGTTTGGATTGTAGGATTTAGGATTTTATTCTTAATTTTCGCATTGGGCATTGAAAATTGTTAACAATTTAGATAGATAATCTTTTTTGGTAATGATTTCTTACTTTTTTCTATGTTTGGATAAAACCCCTTACCTTAGGGGTATGATCATGTAGTTGAATACATAAATTAGTTTATGGGTATTGTTAATGGCTGAATTTGATGTGTTTTGAAATAAGCTCAATTGTTTATTCATGTTTAAATTGATGAACTGAAGTTGCAAATTAGGTTCTAGCTTAGCTGTCTATGCTTGCTTGAGAAATTTGCTTAGAGTAGAATGAATGATTGATAGTTGTATTGATTTGCATCTTTACAACCCAGCTTGAGAATTTGGGTTTAATGAAGAAATTGGGTTGTTTTGTATTGTTAAGCTTGTTGAGGTTCAACAGAACTCACTCGAAACATGATAGCTATCTAGAGATAGCTATTATATTTAAAACCTACCCTACCCATTAATATTCAACAACTTAAAGAAATTAATAATTACCCATCAAGAGAAATTAGTATTCGATTGATCACATTCTTAAGGTCCTCACGATAATCGTTCAAATCCCATGTTAATTGTTCTTGTTAGAAATTGGTTACTAAATTCCCCTTTATGATATTGATAATTGAAACTCTTCAATTTACTTTATGTGGCGTATTAGTTTACTTCTACAAAATATTAGAACACTTCTTTACTTTGAAATTAATTTCTTTACCGTATCACTCCCTATGGGATCGACCCCAATTCAATGTTGGGTTTATACTTGTTAGCGATCGCCTACACTTTTAATCGGAAGAAGTGTAGTTGAGTGTTATAAAAAATGACGTCATTATAGGGGAGTGGTGTTTAGAATTCTTTTAATGAAGTGTTTTGTGAACTAATTTTGTTGTAGTAGAATTTTCTTATTTTTATTTTTATTGATTGCTCTAAACATGTGAAGAAATGAGTGTGAACGGGATGCAAGTCAACTTGGGAACAATGATGACATTAGAAACTTGCATTATATCAATGTGGATCAGCTGGGATGTGCTGAAGCTATTTGATTGCCCCCAACTATAGGCAATGCGGTGTTTCATGTGACTAGCACGATGTTGCAGCTGTTACAAATGGAAGGTCTCTTTGAGGGGACTGTCTCATGACAACATTCACAATTTCGTGGATGTGTGTGAACCATTTTCCTTCAAGAACATCACTCAAGAGTCAGTCCGACTCCATTTGTTTCCCTTTTCTCTATTGGGGGAAGCAATAAAGTGGTTGAACGAACTACCAAGGGAATCTATTACTTCTTGGGAGGAGCTCACAGAAGTGTTTTATGAAATATGAAAATATGAAGAAAAAAAAGGATAGATCAAACTAGATTTCCATAAAGATATGAGGGTAGATATCTCCCTTAAACATGCAATTATTTTTCTATGATTCGATAAAAAAGAAAAATATGACAACACCTTGCAAAATGCATAACTATATTCTATTTAGTCAAAGAAAATTGATTATTTTATATTGATACTCCAATAAATTTTAAAAATGCTGCTATGAAGCCTGACCCCTGAATATGAGAAATGAGTGTTCAACAACTCTTTTTATTCCTCACATTCTTTCCTCAACTGCTTTTGCTCTCCATTTCAACTTATCATTTTCGGACATTCATCATTTTTCAAAATTGGAAAATATTATGTTTCGAATAATTCTACATTTTATAAATTGTTGTTGAAGAGATCATGTGGAGGGGAAGAGATTGGAAATAAACTTTCAAGATCTCTAATCCCACAATAAATTGCAAGTACCTAGGAAACATGTTTTTTTGAAGATAGGGCGCGGAACAAATCAATTGTAGATTCTTTTCCTGTCGAATCTCAAATTTTAAAATTGATTTGTTCATGCGTTATTTTCAACCAAGCGTACACACATATGTTAATATTTATTTGCTCATATAGATATTTTTAAAATGTGATCATTAACATGAAACCAAATCCTTGATCATATAGGTTACTTAAATCTGGAAATGAATCTCGACCATATAAGTTAATATAGTAATAAAATAAATTAATTTAAATATATTCACATTATGTGAATAAAGTAAGCAAGGAATGTCAACTATATAAGTTGATATAGTAAGAAATTAAAATCAAATTAAACATCAATACTATAAATTAAAGATTAAAAAAAAAGGTTGATCGTACAAATTAAGTGTCATGACCCAACCTATTAGGAAGTGTGGGTAGCTACTCAAACACTTACATAGGAAAACCCTTAATACCCAAATTGAAACATGAAATGAGAAGTGAGGTCACGACCTAGAGTACATCTTATACGTGACATGGCGTATAGGACCCCGAAATGCCCTACACAAGCCACTTAGCATACATCATACAAGATAATAAAATTTATGAGTTCAAAAGATAGTTTTTAAATCATAAGAGTAGACAAAATGTAGCAGAAGTCTAACATAGTATCATAGCCATCTATTACATCAAAGAGTTGATTGTGAAGTAACCCATACATCACATAAAAAATGTTAAATGAAAATACATGAAAACAATAAAAGAATCTCTTTCCTCGGAACATGAGGGCTCACCAATCTTCAAAACTCAATATGAGCTCACTAGCTATGAGTATGCGGAATAGAAGCGTCTGACCCTACATTAGTGAAATAATGTAGGCAAGAGTATGAATTAGTACATGGAATGTACCAAGTATGATAGCAATGCAAAAGAGTTATGAAATCATGCTAAAAAGAACTTTACATGACATGCAATGACCAATTTAAACCATAAGATAAAAGACTAGAAAACATAAATCAAATCATGGTCAATGCAATCTAACATCTTTGAATAACATGTGAGATACTTCTAGAAGTACCCTTAATTCATTATTGTGGGAAGTTTGCCATTAATCGATATAGACCATGTGAGCTATAACATGAAATTCGGTGTCTATCCCACACCAAAAAGAGATATCCTTACTTGCCAAGGTAAGAATCATAGATTTCTAGCTTAAGTGGATCCATTAGCTAATGTCTATCTATGATAACACATAGTTATGAGATATGGAGATTGCTACTAGAAACCCGGCCTCTACTATGGGAGAGCTTCTATCTCGATGTCGTCTCAGTGCTAAGTATAAATCCCACAGAATAGTCATTAATTTTTACTCATTATGAGATATGGGTAATCACCACTTGTCTTATAATCTATGGAAGGGCACATCAAGTAGACAATCCAAGCTAGAATACATTAGAATAGCTCCTAGTTCTTGATTCAAAGTTTATTTGGAAAATCTTTCAACCCTATGAATCCTTCATGTGAGAAAATCCTTTCACAACAACAACAACAACATCATGCTTCACTGTCAAAGCAATCTTACGTCATTTACATCAAATTCATAAAGAACATGCATATCTTCATAAGTTCATCTTTCATAGTTCAAAAACACCATCATATGATCATATTTAGAAATCATGGATTTCACATGGTTTCATGGGAATTCAACTTAAAAGCATGCAATTACTTCAATTTTAGATGAAAATACATAAATAAATTAATTAGATCATAATTGAAAGGAATCCATGAAAATTGAATAAAACCCTCATTTGATAGGGAAACCTAACTTTATAAAATGTAATAATTTAGGAACTCTATCAAGAAAAGGACTCCATAGGTGAATACTATCATACCTTAAAGTTCAAAGCCCAAAACAAGGGTCTTCAACTACTAATGTCTAAAAAAAGAAGGAAAAGAAAAGAATACTAAAATGTATTGACAACTTTATACTTGATGCCCTATAATTGATAATTCCCTAATAATTATTCTCATGGACTATTTATAGGGATAGAAACCCTAATAAAATAATTGAGTCCAAAATAAATTAGAAAACCAGAACCCAAAAGGATTTGAATTTCTAGTTATACGCTTGGAACTTTAACCGACTCAACAATTTTGTTCATCTCTTCATCTGCTACCACGTGGCAGTGTCTAACCAAGTTAGGTGTTCGTCCGGGCGTCACTCTTAAACACAAATCAACTCAAATAATGGAAGATCAACATTTCCTTATCTTTTGGTCTATCTACCTTAGCGTCTCTCGAGTTTAAGAGTAGACAAGAGATTTATCTCTATGATGGCCATTCAAGAAATACTAAAACAAGAAAAGAAAAGTAATTTAATATGATAACTACCATTAATTCAAAATAATTGATGTTCAACAATTACCCATTGCCGCAGCACCAGAACAAGGGTCTTTAGCTACTAATATCTAAGAAAAGAAGGAAAAAAAGAACCCTAAAATGTATTGACAACTTTATACTTGATGCCCTATAATTGATGATTCCCTAATAATTATTCTCATGGACTATTTATAGAGATATAAACCCTAATAAAATAACTGAGTCCAAATTAAATTAGAAAATCAAAACAAAAAAGGAATTTAATTTCTAGTTGTACGCCTGAAACTTTAACCGACTCAACAATTTTTTTGCATCTCTTCATCTGCTGCCACGTGGCAGTGAGTATTCTTTTGAATTTTGCTGTTTGTTGCACAAACTGTACTTTATATATTTATATATTATAATATTAGATTTAATCCATTAAGCTGCCCACTTGATTTTCCTCTATAATTGTCACGACCCAGAGGTACCCCTAGATGTAACAAGGCGTACTCAACCCCGAAGGGGTCTCATACTAGACCCTTAGCATATCATAATATAAAATACTAGAAATGATGCGGAAATTTTAAAACTTTTTCCATACAATCGAAGTCTTTATAAAAATAAGCGGAAGTCTACAAAACTTTGTCTCAAACAATCTAATACAACCTTGAATAAGACTTTGGGACGCAACCCATACAATAGTAAAAAACATAAAGGGAAAGGTGATCACATCCTCGATGCTATGACGACTCACCAAATCTTCAACTCCTTTGATCTTCTAGGAAGGAACTCAATACCGCCAAACCGTACATTTGATAAGAATGTAGGCAAGAGTATGCGTTAGTACAAAATGTACTAAATATGTTAGCTAGCATAATATCATAAGAGCATAACAAAAGCATTAGCCAATATAAGACATAAGTCATAAGCATAAAGATAACAACATAGTCATAAGAATAACCTCCAACATAGTCATAATGTAAGCATTCATAAGACATAACCCATACACATAGGAGGTATCACATAATTATAACATGGTCACTACTTAGAGCTTCATACCATAAAAGTACCATCTCATAAGTGGTGCAATGAATGAATAAGACCCCATAATCCTATTCATATTATGTATTACTCTTAGGTCATCATAATCATGCTTACCAACCTTTGGTCTCATCCTTGGCTTACTACATATAGACAAGGGAACTATCACCTCTAGACAATCATATCATGGAAGCCAATAATAACAATAATCCAATCTGAACATGCATCATATAAGAGAAATACTATCTAGGCATCCTCAAGTCATACTTGTGCAATTTATGGACAAGATCCCATAACCTCACCATACTAAGTACCACTTTAAGTCATCATGCATATTGATCACCTCTTTGATCTCATATTTAGCTCATCATAAAGGACAAGGAAATATCCACCTTTAGTCACAGATGCATTGGAAGGGCCTTTCAAGCTACACTCTAAACTAAGCACACATCATAAGCATAAGCCATAAACATAGAGCATCATACCATAAAAGGAACATATCATAACTACCCTCAAAGAATACTTGTGCAATGCATGAATAAGATCCCATAATTCCACCCATGCTAGGTAAAGCTTCTTGAGTAACTATAATTCATAATTCATAATCATATTCTAGTTTTGGGAATTAGCCTTAACCGACATAGACCATGTGAGCATAACATAAAATTTGGTGTCTACCCCACACCGAAAAGGGATTTCTCTACTTGACTAAGGTAGAACCATACACTTAGCATAGGTGGATCCAATAGCTAAGTAACCTATGTGGGAACATTGTTATGGGATAGGGAGATTGCTACTAGAACCCCAGACTCAACTAAGGCAATAGATTTCCATCTCATGAGATACATATTTTGGGAATCCAGACTCAACTAGCGTAAAAGGAACCTATTTGGACGGACTCAACTAGCGTAAAAGCCTTCATTGGAAAGCCGGACTCAACTTGCGTAGAAGTTTCCATATCATATTCATATCCATTTGCTGCTAAGCATAATTCCCATATGAGTTCATATTAAGTCTTGACTTAAGTTCATATTTATGGAGGAATGTCTTGACACTCAATCCAACCATATGAGTTCATATTAAGTCTTGACTTAAGTTCATATTTATGGAGGAATGTCTTGACACTCAATCCAACATAACTCATACTATAGCTCCTAGATTCAATAGGTGAGAATAGACTTTCAACCTTAGAATCATCATATTGTGAGAAAACTTTTCACATCATATCATATTCATATATAGGTGTGCATATGAGGATATCATCCAACAACACAACAACTAGATCATAATCATAATCACTTTACTCTCAAAATTTTCATAAGCATGTACATAATCTTCATAAAACATGCATTGTATCATATTTTACCCCTTTCAAGGTCAAGGCTCATATCAAATCAACACATCTAGAATGACTACATTAGACATGGATATAATCATAGCTCATGTGATTCTATCACTTTATGCATTTAAACATTCATGAGGTAGATTAGGTGGGTAAATTCCTTTCACAACCATTTTATCTACTAGTCTACCATTTTTATGTAAGCTTCACTCTTAAAGCCTTAACATGCATAATTCATCAAATTGGTTTTACTCTCAAGGCCCTAGTGATCAACATTAATAATTACAGCCCTACTCTCAAGCTTTACTTCTTACAATCATCATAAAAATCTAGTTCACAAGACATGCTAGTCACAAGCCTCATCTTCAATCAATTCTATCCATAATTCATCATAAAGGTTCAATCTCAAGCTTTACTAGTCATGATCCATCATATATAAATTATTGTTCTAATTCAATTCATGCCTACATATTTGTATTCTTGAACAATTACTATGCCAATCATCAATTCTAGAAGATAATCTATGAATACTCAATTTCCCTTCACAAGACATAAACCCACATTATTCAATTTCATCAATTAGACTAGTGTTAACCATGGGATCATGTAATTTCATAATAATATAATAATTCAATACTAATTCAATCATAAACAATCAAGATCTATTCAATTGGATCAACATCCATCATAACCCACAACATTGAAGAAACCCTAACTTGAATTGGGGAAGTTCTTCATCAAATTGATGAATTCTAAGGGACTCCATGGATGGAAGAACCCATGGATGAATAAGCTAATTAACATACCTTGATTATAAATCCCTCACCAAGCTTGGAATATTGGAGGAATTTCACCTAGTTGACCCTTCTTCTTCTAGAGAGAGGATTTTTTGGAGGGAATTAGGTTCTTTGGTGAATTGAAAATAATGTCTAGGGTCAATGTATTTAGGGTCTATTAGGTTTATATAGGTGGTCTAATTACTAATAAAATGACACCACTTAACCCCTAAATAATTATGGAACCTTACCTTAATCCCCCAACTTGACCCATTTAAGGACTAAGGCAGCCTCACCCACGAGACCACGCCCACAGACGATGGGTGGGTCCATGGGGAGTGCTGGTGCTCCGTGGGTGGTGGCCTACAGGTCCTAAGTTGGGGTCTTGACCCACTACCCATTCCCACGAGGCGTGGGTCCATCTACTGGGCGTGAGTCCCAATCATAGGTGGGACTGTTTTGGGTAGCTTTTAGGGACTGTTTTGGGGTCCTCCTTAAGGACCCTTGGTTGGTCCTTGGGGAGTCGTACCTTGATGTTAAGCCTAGAAACCCTTCATTCTAAGTACGGTAAGTAATATTTACGACTCTAACCCTCACGTCAAACTCTAGAACTCCCACATAAAGCTCTAGTTGACCTACTAAACTACGGGGTGCTACAATAATCTTTTATTTTTAATTCATTTTACCTCCAAATTTCTTCATCTTTACACCACTTCACTCCTACAAATAAAATACACTTTTTAGCACAATCCATAAATCTCATGCTCAAAAGGGATAAATACAAATTATAAATGTGAGAAAATAATGATTAAAAATATGTATTTTTGACCTCACATTAACATTCCACACTTAAACTTTTCTCATCCTTGAGCAAACATTAAAGCTCATCTCACATAATCATACTAGGAATTCCACCACTTTGGTTAATACAAACAATTAGACCATACACAAATTTCAAAACATCAACTTCAATTCCCGATCATTATGCAAGACATCCATATAAACAACAAACTTCTAAACTCCTAACCTCAAGGAAGGACTTTGAACTCATCGAATTTAAGCTTTATCACCTACTCTCATTAACAAAAAGTTAATAAAATCACCTATCTATTATGAAATAAGTGTCCTCACAAAAAGAAATAGTCCATGCACTCAATTCTAAGGATTGAATTTAAATTAAGGACTTCATATCAAGAACAACACTCACACTCAAAAAGAAAATTCACATATATGCACAAAGAACCATATACTTGCCCATTATGTACATCTCCACTAATTAAGCCTACTCGAATATAATCAAATAGGACTTTAATGGGTTGTAATGTAGGCTAGGTGATGGGTAGAAAAACTATATAATAGTGACTTACACTTCCTTAAGCACTTTGCAATTTTAGACTTCCTCACCCATTACTTTCTTCTCTTTATTTTCAACCCTCTCTTCAACAATTATTTCACAAGTAATTCTCATCATCTCAAAAATGCTTCAATCATTTTTTATATTTTTTTCAAAGATTTTTTTTTTCATGTCACGGTCTTTTGTTCTCTTTTTTTTCATGTCACATTCTTTCAAAGAGGGATTTTTAATCACTTTGTAGCTATTATTGATTACCTTTTCCACTCAACCATCCCTTTTTCTCTTCAGAATTAACAATTAGAATAAGTATATTCTATATTGTTCAAGGAAGCAAGGTGCAAAAACTAGGGATTCAACAAAAGAGTCGAGGTAGAAATATAGCTAATATTACAAGACTATAGGCACAAAGGGGCTATTAGTGATATATATCTGAAAAAGATAAAATTTACAAGATGAATCAAAGAAAACCTATTATCATCTCCTAAACAAGCAATACTATTTATTTTGCTTCAATAACATGCTGGACAAGTTCTAGCTTAGGATGCAAAACATAAAATAAAAAAATTATCAACACACATGACACAAGTATCAATCAAGATGGAACAATTCCATTTCTAAGAGAGACGAGATCATAACAAATTACAAAATAAGATAAGCTATGTCCAAAGTCACAACCATGAACTTAGGTGTCAAAGAGTCTGCAATTTCCTTATCAATCAAGGATTCACAAGAAAGTACTACTAAAAAATTATGCCTAAATAGCAAGTATCACATCACTCAAAAGGGTCTTTTATTTTCTCTCAAAAAAATAAATAAAAAAAGAGGTTATTTCTAAAAAAATAAAAGACACTCGGTTCAGTGAGACTATCTCCAAGAAAAGAACCAAAAACAAAAGCCAAGGAACCCATCCTAAAAAAGAAAAGGCTCAATAAAACTGTAAAACTAGGAATTCATTCCTCCAGCCCACACTTAAAAAGATGCTATGAATTCACAACATCAAATAAAATTTAAAACAAGGGTTAGAAAAACTCCCTGAGGCCTTAGGTCTAGCTAGTAGCATGTTCTCTTAATTTTTCGTCAAGGATCGTACGCACCCCACATTTAGGCTCAAATGTGATCCTTTGCTTCAAATTTTTGGGTAATCATACTTCCCATAACCTGCAAAAACAACAAAAAAAAGTGACTCTAAAAAAATAACATAAGAAATTACACTATAAACCCAATAAGCACCTAATTTAATATTGCGGCACGACACAAATAAACTCACTACTTTTCTTTCCACTTTGAACTTATGAATTTTACCCCTAACTTTGCATCAACTTTTCTACTCCTCTCGAGGGGAGGTGGTATACATATAAAGGAACCAAGTAATATATGTCTCATCACACTTCTTGGCCCTTATGTGAGGAATGTCGTTTTGTCTACGTGGACTAAATAAATTTAGGATGTAAGGGACTTGTTCCTCATCTATACACTCATCCATTAGATCAGAGCATAATAAAGAAAAGTGTTTTGAATGACATTCAAGATGCCTCAATTCCAAAGCCGCATTATTTACAACATTCTCACTTTTGTACTCTTTCTCAACATCGATATTAAGGAATAAAGTATAGTTGAATTGTTGGAATTCATATTTTTGCTCCACTAGTTGGTCATCATCCATGACAATTGGTGATTGGGCTTCAGTTGCCTCAATCTTTTTGTTCAAGTGAGCCTCCAAATCATGAATATCTGAGCCAAATTGATCTATTTCTTGTGATCTCAACTCTTCCTTCAATTAGTTGGATTTTCATGTATGTTAGACAATCACATATAGACTCCTGAAACTTTAAAATTTTAATTTGTTCTTGTAGCCATGATTGGCTCACTATCTCTGTTTCTTCATAACTTTCTCCTTGCTAGGACTCAATTTCTTCCTCTAATTTAGCTAGGACAGTAATTTCTAATTGAATGACATCAAGCTTATCTTGCAGTTTCATGATTTTTTGTGCTCTTCCATACATTCTAATATTTTCCCATGATTTTTAAATTTACTTTGTCCAGCATGTCCGTACATTGCATAATTGAATTCACATTGTGAGCCTCTTGGTTTGAATTCTCAACTTCATCACCCTGCCAATGATGTTTGCGTAATCAAGACACAACTTCCAATTCAAGTGTCTACGATCGTACAATAGTAATGTAACCCAATCGAATGGGCTGGGGTCAAGTCCCAAGGGAGCGGTACCTGAAAATTAATGGTTAAGCGCAAAAAATGCTAAAGTTAACCGTAGCGAAAAACATTATCGAGTATACACATACTAAATCTAAAAGGGATGACAGAAGCATCAATTATCAATGGGGTGGAGGGGTTTGTATTAATTAAGAACTACATAGAACGAAAATATATGAAAACTAGATAGAGAGACGGGATTCTTGGGATGTGATAGGAATATGGGATAAACTAAACTGTCGGGTACATGCGTTCGATAGTGAATTGTTGAGTATTTGTGACTAGGCTAGACTATAGTGAGGGTAAATTCTCTCTCGAGCAACTTACCCTGAATCGACTTGGTTTCTCTCGAACACCAAGTTGCCTATTTAAGCACAACCTCCGCCTTAGCCCATTCACTCTCTCGAGCTGAATGTGTGGGAGAAGGACTACGATTCACTCTCTCGAGCTGAACCCATGTTGACCCAATACCACCGGCTATCAATTTAGTAATCTTAGTTTTACGACCTCTCTCTCGAGTTTGCCGAAAACACTAAGATGAAATCGTATTTCCAACTACAACCCCATTAAGTTTATACACAGCTACTAAACTAAATCACATTTAAACAACAAATAAACCATCAACAAGTAAGACCCAACAGATAATCTAACTCATATTCACAAAATCACACCCCAAGAATTGGGGTTTTAGCTAGACATGAAAAAGAGATAAAAATCGATGCCAAAAGGTGTTACCATCAAATGGGTACGATAAATAAAGTCTTTAAACACGTCAAGGGTGAATATTCTTGAAGACCCACTTCCAATTTCTTGGAGTTGAAACCCTTTGAATCTTCAAGGCTCAAGAACAATGTCTCCAAAAATGTAAAAACTGTTCTATTCTAAATCTTAGTTCTCCAACAGCTTGATAATAAGCTACAAATTTAAGCGGGTATTTATAGTTGTCAAAAAGTGTGCTGCGAAGGAACCACTTGGTGCAGTTAGTCAAGATCACTGAACTACTCGGCGATCCGCCCTTTGGTCTGGTACCTCACGTTTTAGCTTTTGCCTTCAGTATCTTCGCGTTCTGAATCATTCGGCGATGTGGTGATGCTTCGTGGAACTGCTCGGCGATTCGCTGACTGCTCCCTTTCCTCGAAGACTTGACCTTTTTCTTCAGGGCTAAGCACACTGGAACATTAGGAGAGGTTGTAGGCCTTTCAGCGACACGCCTAATGTATTAGGCGATCGTCAGGCCGTCTTTTCTTCCTTCTTTCAGCCACTTTGTTCCTTTTTTGCTTGATAGCGTCCATGCTCTGTCTCTCAAATCAAATACCTAAAACTTAAGGATTTTCATCAGATATAGAGACAAAATATGCATTTTAGGACACTAATTCTATCAAAATATAGCCCTAAATGAGTCCAAATTGTGGACTCATCAACACCCCCAACTTAAACTTTTGCTTGTCCTCAAGCAAACTAGAGATCAGCTGTTCAAAAAGGGTGTCTCAAACAGTGCTACACAAGAATCAATCATGAATGCATGCAACAAGACTCACTTTACTCATGCAAAGATCAATTGTGCACTCAAAGATTCAAGTTGTGAATCACCATTATCAAAGAATCTCATGCTCACAATACTTGCTTAAAATGCAAGTTCAAGCTCAGCAAAAGAGTTCAAATGCCCTCACACAAATAAAAATTTCATATTCACACAATGGTTCACAATTTAATGTTTTGGAATCAAATGCAATGCTCACACTAAAAAAGAGGAACGCAATGCATAATTTTACCCATAGGTTTACCCGTATTTTCCAATCGACATTTGTTTCAGCTCACTCAAGATAAAAAAGGTCTTTTCAAGGCTTGTAATGGGGCTGAGTGCAAAGGTATGGTCATTTAGGCTCAGTGACTTTCATCCTCATGAAATGTGATGCTCACAACACTTCCTTTCCTCTTCCTTCAACATTTTCTTTAGTGCTCATAAGTCATTCTATTATTCACTTCCCATGGATTGTTTGGGAACCCTATTTCTTTTGTACTTTTCAACTTTATTCCACAACTTTTCTTTTTCATTCTTTTTCTTTTTCTCTTTTCTCCTTTTTTAATATGGAGGGGTTCCATTTTTCTTAACACCACAAGTTAAATGAGACTTTCCTTGCACTTCTTGACTTTCCCTTTTCTTTTCACCACACCCCAACTTAGGCTTTTGGCCTAAGTTGGCTATTCAAACAATCCACAACTTCATGGGATTATGGGTGATGGATAAACAAAGGTCATTGTTTTCATCAAGTTTCTTCCCAAGAAAGGTAAGACTCAAGGGTTGTTCAAAAGAGGTTTACACACACTCACAAGGTAGGCCACAAAAGAGGTATATGTCAAATTGGCTCACACTCTTAGAAGTTGCCTAAGATCATATCAAAAGATAGCCTTACTTAGTCGATCGGACCAACGGGGAAAATTCTAGGTGTTGTCATGCATGGTTCATAGTAAGCTCATCACACAAGGCATTGACACTAAAGTCAGACAAGGCTTCACACTTTCGCTAGTGTGCAACGATCATCACAAGAGACTCGATTTAATAATTGGATAGTCACAACGAGATGCAAAGAGTTCACATATTATCTATGCAACTTCACTTGGCATCATCGTAGCCACACATTCATGTTTGTTAGATTAAGAGCACTATTCAAGTCATCGGTATTGATCGGAACCGATACTAAAATTTGCAAAAGAACAACCACATTCAACATAGAAGGGGTGGTAAAAATTTCAGAAGGGTCAAAATCATTTTGCAATATAAAATACGGAGCCACAAGCTTAAACATCCACAAAAATGCAGTATTAACACAATTATAAATTTTAACCCAAATATATAAAAAAATCAAATATGCACAAAGATGGCCTCATCCCACCACAAATAAAAAACATTTTTCCTCAAATGTGAATGAAAGCATCCAAAAGTAAAAGTAAGTAAGACAGAGATGAAGGTAAAGAAAGGATCCTATCTATGTAGTCTCTCCATCTGTCTGGGCCTCAGTGTCTGGTGTGGTACTCTGAATATGGGAATCAGTGCCCGGAGTAACCTCAGGAGGAATAGCAGTGCCAAATCCACTAGGAGCTGCTGTGGATGTCTCAGTCGGCAATGTCTGGATCACCGGCTGCACAACCGTCTCCACCAGATCTGGCAAATCTCTAAATATGCTCTCCTCTTGGCTCTCTCTCATCTCATCATCATGTACCTCTATCTGATCTTCGTCGGTCTCTGCATCTGACTCCTTATTTGCTGTGCCATCCCTCTGTACTTCTCTGGTGGTAGCCAGAGGAATCCCCGAGGTCTTAGGAGCATCCTCGTCATTTGCACCCTGAATTAATGAATTGAAGTCGGTAGACTTTAAATAGTATACGTTCTTCCTCAAATATGCTATTTCAGATTTTAAAGCTGAAAACTTGAATGTCGTCTCCTGTTTGCTCTCACAAGCAGTGACTCTAGTAGCCATATCATCAACAGAGACCCTAAGGTGGGTCAGTGCCACCAAGACTGCACTCTCAATCATCCCTGGGATGGATCTCTCTAATCGAGTCACCCTCACATCCGCTAAATAGGCCAGATTCCCCATTTTCAGGATCATGGCCTGAGTAATCCTGACAGGCTGGGAGGAGGGCGAAGCATCTGGAGAGAAAGGAGCGGATGTACCTTAAGGCCTAGAGGCCGGAGTAGGTGAAGATGCCTCTACACGTAACGAGTCAACATAAACATCTGGAGAAATGTCTGCCAGAACTGCTCTCCTCCCGTCAGCCTCCTCTCGTATGTACTCAGCCTCAATATGCCGGATGTTAGTGGAGGATGAAGGGGTGACCTCAATATCCCTCGCGGTGTCCCGAGGTACTCCATCACACCGGCATAACTCAGCGATCAGGACTGGGAATGGTAGAGAAGTCTGCTTCTGTTTGGCTCTCATGGCCATCTCCTATGCAGTCCCAGATCGATGCGTCTCTTAAACATGATAGAGCCAATGCAAGCTGCTTTCGGATGGCGCAAAATGGACTCGTTCTGGGATGGTATTATGTTGCTGCTGATAAAGCCAAACCAGAACCTAGTAGCAATGCTCAGGTCCCTCTTCTCAATAGGAGCTCCTGCATCCATCCACCTCGGGGTGGTGTCAGAAATCAGAGAAGCCAACCAACCCTTCAAGTCATCTAGGAATGGAACAATGGGAAACCCCTCTTAAGGAAGTGCAGAGTGCAGTGGTCTATTTAAAACAGTGTTAATATATTCACTGCCGCACAAAACTTCTTTGCCTCTGACCATGACCGACTTCACCGGTCTGAATTCATTTTCCGTCTTCTTGCTTTTGGGCACCAACTCCCCTAAGCTGAATAGTATTCTCGGACCCAAGAAGGAATGTAAGGGCCTCGGGGCCTACTGAACTGCTCAAATTAATGGTAGTGGATGGTGTCCCTGACACCGGTGTGCTTTCCCTCCAGGCCCTCTGTTGATAACAACTTCTCTTCTAGGATGGTCCGTATCCCATCACCTTTCAATCTGTTCAGCAGTCGAGGTAGAGGAGCGATTGGGAGTGCAGGGATCACTGGAGGTGCCTGAGTTGGCACTAAACCTGTTTCAGGAGGGGTGGCAGCTGAGGTAACTATGGTGGGAGAGGATTGAGAGCTAGCCTATGTCTATTCCTTCGCTGAATCAGAAGATCCTCATCTTTCGGATCAGAAAAATCAGCCCGGGGATCAGGAGCTACTTTCCTAGCTATGTGTTTCTTTCTTTTGCCTTTGTCCCCCGGTGGGAGTTTTTGCCTTCTCTTCTGTGGGAGTTTTTATCCCCCTTCGTTTATATTAATGCCCTGTGCTGTTTTCTTGGGTGGCATGGTTGGATTTGTATGTACCATATCTGTAAAATTCTGGAGAGATTATGAGAAAATCAAACCTAAGTATAGAAAATCTATTGCAGACAGACTAGCCGATCCAGTCGGTGAGTCGCCAAACCTCTTTGGCGAGTTAGATCGGGCTCGCCGAAGGGATTGACTAAAAAATTATGGCTAGTCGGCGATGGGGAGGCCCTTTCGGCAAATCACCGACCACTTTCGGTGAGCAAGGGTTTGTCCACTGAAAGTTATAGTGCGACAAGGGTGTCAGGGGTGCAAATAAAGAGCGATCTAGCATACTTGCGGCGAATCACCAAGTTTTTTCAGCGACTTCAGGCTTCTCGCCAAAAGTTACAGACTCAAACATCACATATAGCATGAAATTAAAGGCGAAATAGGGTCATTAGGAGAACCACCGAGTGGTTCGGCGAGCTCGACCCAGCTCGCCAAACGACCCAACGTGCCTATTTTCAATCCACCTTCTCGAATTCAATCCCGCAACCCCCAAAAACAAAATCAAAATATGCAATAGCTAAATTAGGCTCAGACCCATAGCACCCATCACCCCGAAATACTCAGACTTCTTCCGGTTTTGCCAAATTTGGCCATTTGATGACAATTGCCCTAAAGAAGGGTGTCACCCTTTCTATCATTGAGCAATATACGTCATTT
Organism: Solanum piurae; assembly: GCA_029582685.1. Lineage (NCBI taxonomy): Eukaryota > Viridiplantae > Streptophyta > Magnoliopsida > Solanales > Solanaceae > Solanum > Solanum piurae. Next base: position 38,958 of record JAJOOO010003441.1, read on the forward strand.
AGCGCAAACACGGGCTACTTAGACTTCACCCAATCAATCTAAACAACATGCAATCACAATCCAATAAAATTTTAATTATTTAAAAATACACAAATTACGGGCATTCGATGATCAAAGCAATACAGGAATTTTTTTTAAAATTAAAATTGGCATTAAGACAATCTATTCCTATCAGAGTGGCCCAACACACATCACTAAGATACAATCATTGCAAATGAGTGTCGCACCCTATTTCGAACAGGCCTAAATAGTTCACAACATAATACGGTTGACACTCTAATTTTTGGGAAATTTGTTTTGTTTGTTTTAGAGTCGCCACCTAAATTTTAAGGAAAATATTAGGAAAACCATTTTTTATGTATGTAATGTAAACTCTGTTTTGATTTGCGAAACCAGTGAGATTCTGAGTAAGGATTTTGGTTACTCGAGGGGAAGGTGTTAAGCACCCCTCAGAGTCTATCTGAAGATAGTCCTTAAACTCAATTTAGAAAAATATGATTTGAAAAACTTTTTTATTTATTTGCTTTTAAAAAACAATGATAAGTTAATTAGTTAGTTTAAAAGGAGTGCAATACAAGGTATGACATACATATGTCTTATAAAATGGATTTAATCGTGGTATTGTGAAATCAATAAATAAATGTACTTAAATATACGATGTATTCATATGTAAAAAATATATATAGATAGGTGTATCATAATAAAATTATCCTAAAAATATATAGATGTTGAATTTGCGAAAATATGTCGTCTTATTAAGACGTAAAAATAAGATAGTAGTTGAGTGTAAATATGTAGTAATATGTGATGTGTAATTTGAATGAAAATATATAGAATGGAGTTTTCTAAAATAAAATAAAATAAATGATACTAGATGTTAAAATATTAAAATATTATATAAAGGTTTGTGATCTTAAATATGTTTAGTATAGTATATATATGTAAGTTGTTTACAACATATGAACACTTATTATTTATTTACATGTATAGACAATTGACGATAGATCATATGTAGTAAAATAATATGTGTATGAAAGTGTAGGAAATTAAAAAAAAATAAGTAACATCGTAAAAGAGATAATAGATATGAGAAAAATAACATGAAGTGTAACAAAATGATAAGTTATGTATAGAGAAAAACTAAAAAAAAATATAGGATTTGTACCTTTTTGCGTATGACATATATATATGTATGTACCTTGTATTTTGAACCTGTTGGCATATCTAAAATCTTGAAATAACATGTTAAAAATGTTTTAGTAATATTTGATTTAAAAAAAAATGACGATAGCAAATATACTTTCATAAAGGGGTGATGTCAAGAATATAAAATGGGCCTAACTATTGGGACTTATTCTATAGTTACATTTATTTTGTTAATTAAATATATAGACCTACTTCCTTGTCTATTTTTTATTTTTAAAAAATAAAATATTTCTAGAACGGTAATAACTTTAGCCTTACACTAGTTTCAAAATCATTTGGGAGTTTTAAATTATAAGTTTTTCTTAACATAAAGTCCTAACTGAGAGTTGCTAAATAAAGCTAATAAATGTTTTGGTCCTTTTCGAAACGAATAACTTAAACCATATGTTTCTTTTTAGGACTAAAAGAACAACAATTCTAACACTTTATGATACTTGTTTTGCCCTCTTAAAATAGTGCACTTTTAGGTCCTAAAAGAAATAGATTTCAAACTAAGAAAAATTGCACATTATACACTTAAAAATCTGCAAAACGAAGCTGTTAAAAAGCTGCAGTTTTTATCTTTAAAATCTGTATTTTTTCAAGCTTAAACTTCACACTTCAAAGGCCCACAAAAGGGCAGTGTCAAAACCTGCAGTTTTTACACTCAAACCATGTACATTTTGAGCTCAAAATCTGCACCTTTTTGAGCTCAAAAAGCTGCATTTTTTGAGACTCAATATACCACTTCAAGAAAGTGATATATTTAATCATAAAAATCTGCACTTCTCTCAACCTTAAAATCTGCACTTTGAACTACAAAAATCTGCACTTTTAGGTTACTAAAATCATACTTTAAGAGCTTAGTTTATCAAACACGAATCTGAAATAGGTACTTAACATTTTGAAAAGATTGTTCCCTAGTTCCTTTCTTTGAAAAGACATGCTTTCATAACCACAAAGCGTCAAGTAACAAATAAAACTTAGTTAAAAAAAAATGTCATTCTAAACTAAATAACTATAAGAAACCCAATATCTAAAGGGAAGCGAGGTGGGCAACTACGTCTTACCACCGTTCTTAGTTGATTCGTACAAACCCAAACAAAAAACAAAGCATAAATATAAGTGAAATACTCATGTATAAAATGTTAGTCAAAGTAACAACACATATATGTATATAAAGCACATGAGAACTTTGAAGCAGGAAGAAAACGTTGGACACTATTGACGCGATGAAGGCTGCTAGACACAAGCACAAATCTGATTTGAATAGATGAATAGAGTCAATTCACAACTCCAAATGCGCTCCCGAGTGTACATGTGCAAAAAAAAAAAAGGATAAGATAAAAATTAGCAAATGGGCTTTCAAAATTGTCAGAAAGCATATCAAGTTATATTATATAAAGTCACATGTTAAACAGAATTCAGGTTAACCTGCACCAACAATCCTATTTCTAGAGATATGATTTCACGGATTAACATCCTTCTTAAAACTATGTAAGCTAAGTTTGGAGTACAGAACTTACTTATGAATGTGTTTTCTACCACATCAAAACCAGTTTAAGCATGCATAAACTATCTAGTGAAGCATATGAATATGCATTTATTCTTTGAGTTCAAAAAAAGACACAAACAATATTAATACACGTAGTTCCTAAGGAACAAGAGAGGATATTATAGACTATCCTAGTATATGCTATGTAGTAGTGATGTTATATGCATAAGAATCTAAAGTACGGATATATTTGTTTTGAAAATAAGAGGGACTATACATTATTCCTACAGGCGGGTAAACAATCTTGTTTTTCTAAAATAAAAAAAATAAATTGATATGGAAGCTTTGAAACAAATTCAAACAGTTACAAAACTAGGGTGGAATCTATATGCCCTGAACAGATCTATATTGAAGTTGACATTGCGCTTGCGTTTTCAAGACGGAATACAAATATACATAACTCATAGGTTGATAAATATTCTTCCCTTAAATCGATAAAAAAAAAAACTTAGCATTTTAGAACTCTTGACATGAAGTCAATTGAGAGATACATGAAAGCTTAAATAAATATTCAATTCGTCATTATAGGAGAGGAAAATTCCATGACCAAACTACTTAATCAAACATAATGAACTAAAATCATTGAACTAATGTGCTGGTAGTGAACTGCATTACGTAAACACACTTGACATGCATTAAGCTAGTGAATAAATTCTTATCTAATGTCCTCGACTTCACATGAATACGGGCAGATTTATCATGTGTCAACACTCATGAGAGAAAGGGGAAAAATGCATTAGTTCAATCCAACATATTACAAAGCTATCATGAGATCCTTCTAATTACTTAGGCGAGATGTATAAACAAAGAGAGAAACATATCAAATTTCATTCAAAAAATGGAGGAAGTTTTCAGGAAATCAAAGAGAACAACTGGACAACAAGCATTCATGGTGTTTTATGCCCTTTGGGAGTGCCTTTTATGCTAAAGAAAAGGTTGCCCACATTGAAGTACCCATACCAATGAATATGCCAAAGAACAGTCAGATAACAGATGTACGAATATTTCAATGATACTATGATCGACAGATAACCATGCTTGAGAATATCCTTTGTTCTGTCACGTAATTTATTCAAGCTAATACACAAATCAGGGGTTGCTTAGGTATATATATAAAAAGACATCGATCAACTTCAAGAATACATATTAGGATTAATCTTAAATCTAAAATAACAAACAACAACATTTGCGTCAAATGACTACAGAGAGGGTACAACTTCCATAATTATAAATTAAACAAGGGGTTTTTATTTAGAAAAAAAAGAAGAAGCTGTATTGCAGTTCAGAAATTCAAACCAGAAACACATTCTCACATATGTAAGCGTCCTAAATCGTATTCAAATCAAAACAAGAACAAGGGGATGTATATCACTTTTTTTTTAATGGGAAAAACTTAACTGTACTAAAAATAAAAGATAAAATCTAAAACAAGCAGATTAAGAAACCTTTTCAAAATTATCAAGAAATCAACCAAACGAACAACTAAAGTTTGAACAAAAATAAAGGCGAAGTAGTGTACCTTTTTAAGAGAAACAAACAGGAACTTCGACGTCAAGCGATTTCAACTTCGAGCTCGACGTTAACTCGAAGAAGAACAAAAACAGAGAACAATAACCTTAAAACCTGTTCCTTAGATGATTTTCGGATCCTTGTTGGTTTCTTGTATTTTACTGGATTACCAGATTGTTTTTTTGGACGTTGATTGATGATTTCCGAATGTCGTTCCGTCCTTTTTCGGATGGGAAGACGCCATCCTTTTATAGGCAAAAAGATTTTCGAAATACGAATTTGAAATCAAAATATTCACTGGAAAATAGAGAGCTACAACTATAGATCCAATCAACGTCACTTTTTTTCAGATTTTGGAGCCGTTGGGATCAGGCATAGGCGGCGTAGGGGTCTCTTTACGTCAGAAAAAAGGGTGATGGAGGAGACATAAATCAAGGGACCACCGGAAATTATTGTTTTTCGGCGGTCAATGGCCGTTCTTTGATGGGAAGAAGGAGTTACGGTCATGGGGAAGGGCAACGCCTGGGGAAGGAGGAGAAGTTGTGAGGCGATGGGGGAGTGGATGATGTTGGAGACTGCCGGATATTGTTGTTTTCCGGCGGTTCATGGCTGAACTTTATGGGAGAGGTCGAAAGAGGCATAGGGAAAGAGAAGAACGAGTGAGGCGTTTGGGGATATGATGTTCTGGAAAAGAGAAAAGTAACGTGATTTCTGGGGAAACAAAATAGTATAGCTGGTGAATGTACTATTTTTGGGAAGGATGAAAAGTTTTGGAATTTAATTTGGGCCGTTCGATCGTTTGATCGGACGGTTAAGTTAAATCAAGAATTAAAAGAAAAAGTTACATATATATATATATATATATAATATATATTTATATATATATATATTAAAAAATGATAAAAGCTTAATTAATTAGGACCTTTAGATTTAATCGTAGGGTCAAGATTTAAACTAAAGAAGTACAATCCATGTGCTCGCCTACGTGGCATACACAGATTGACCGGTTTAAGAAGACTTGAATTGTCAAAATTGCTCAAATTAAATCCATTTAAATTATAACTACTTCTTGATTAAATAGTCATAATTTATTAAATTAAAAATAAATATTTTGCAAGATTAACTTATATGATAAAATTAGTCACTATTAAAATTAAATTAAATGTAAATTAGTAACTCATTAATTAATTAAGCTTTCTAACTTCAAAAATGTACGAAAAATAACTATTGCGACAAAAGAAATTATATTTGAACAAAAGTAGATTCAATTCTTAAGAATGACATTTATTTAAAAAATGATAAAGTAAGTAGTAATATATATATAATATATTTAATTTTTATAAGAATTTGAAATAAATTTATGAGGTAAAAAAATTAAATAATTAGAAAACTTTTCGTGTTCCTATAAAAAATTCATAACATATATGTTTTTTTTTTATTATTATTAAATATGGAGAGCCAAAATTGGGTGTTAACAGCTTGCCCCTTTCTTTGTCCATGGAAGAGAGTAAAGAAGACGTGGACAAAGAAATATTGACATTATCCAATTTTAGGGGACCCACGAAAATACACTTTGAGCAATAACTTGGCAAGAATGGTTATGGGTTTATGGCCAAACTCTGGCTTCCGAGCTGCCTACATATCTCAGGTTTCATGAGAAATCAGGCCACATGTAGTTCAAGAACATAGCAAATTTTATTTAAAAATTTGCCCCAGTATTGAATTATGGTAGTACTGAAATCTTTCGGTGGTGAGGTATGAAGAGATTAGCACGAATAGAGGGATGAGATATAATTTTAAAGAAACTTGAATGAGAAATGCTCTGTAGCAATTTCTACTGAAGACTCAAGGTAGATAGATGAATTTTCAAAAGGATGCCCCAGTGTCGAGTTGCAATGAACTAAGACATGAAGAGCTATAAGTGAAATTTAAATCTAAACTTCTGAAAATCAAGTCGAGTTGAGTTTTGAAAGTGAATCCTTGACGTAGCTAGTGATGCTTGACATTGCACTAACTTGCCCTAGTTTGCTTCCTAGAGGGAGTTCCTCGTTGTAATGCTTTGTCCTGCAAAACATGTAAAAGGGTGAAAAGTACTTGTTGCGGTTCAAAAATTATAAATTGAAATAGTAATGAAAAGAGTAGAGTGTAGATGTTCAAACGATTGTTGATGTCTCCTTTTGTATTGTGAATGTGATGTAGGTAAAGTAACTTGTAATGTAGAGGCCCTCGACTAGCAGGACTGTTGTAATGTAAAAGCCTGTATCCGGCTGTGTGCCTTCGACTGGCGGGGCTGTTGTAATATAAAAGCCTGTATCTGGCTGTGTAAAGCTTGTAATGTAAAGCCTCCAGCTGGCGGGGCTGTTGTAATGTAAAAGCCTGTATCCGGCTGTGTAAAGCTTGTAATGTAAAGCCTCCGGCTGGCAGGGTTGTTGTAATGTAAAAGCATGTATCCGGTTGTGTAAAGCTTGTAATGTAAAACCTCCGGCTGGCGGGGCTGTTGTAATGTAATAGCCTGGATCCGGCTGTGTAAAGCTTGTAATGTAACATATTATTGTTAGCGTATAACAGCGTTGCTATGCTTGCATGCCCCCGGTCGGTGGAGCTTTGGTGGCGTTGCTATGATGTTAGTCTCCGATTGACGGAGTGTTGCTTATTTTGCTTATATACAGGCTCCGATTGGCCGAATTCGATCGATGTTTGCTGTGTACAACCTCCGGGTGGCGGAGTTTGACGATGTTTGCTATCTACAGCCTCCGATTGGCGGAGTTTGATGATTTTTGCTATGTACAACCTCCAAGTGGCGGAGTTTGACGACGTTTGCTATGTACAACCTTCGATTGGCGGAGTTGTTGATGAGGTTAGATTACAAGCTCCAGTTGGTGGAGTTATTTTGAAAGAAAGCTAACTATCCTATTTTCCTACGAGGATCCTCTTTCTTCGGCATTTGATCTAGATCTTGAGCGTACCTGCAAAGATTTAAACAAAATATATTTTAGTCATAAGATGCAAGTTGAAGTATTTCCAGGAAATGAAGTAGGGAAAGGGTATTTTGGCTCATGATTGTGAGAAGTCGAATGACATTTCTAGTCATGCCCCGAGACTTGATGTTATTTTCTTGATTCCTATGTTCCTGCACTCAAAGAAAATTTTAGTTTGGGAGGGGGTGTTGATTTTCATCGACTTGTGGACTGAAGCCTCGTCACTAGAATCTTTCGGCACTTTGTCAGTACCACACATAGTTTCTTAACCTAAAGACTTGGTAGGTGGATGAGTAGAAAGAAAAAAGAATATTTTTGAAAATAATTAGCTTGTTTTTCTAGAAAATAAGTATAATGCGTATGTATGTATATATACATATAGTAATTCTCCAGCGTTTTTAGATTATGACATGTTCCGAAGTCCATCGAGCTTTCCATTTGGTTGACTATATCCAACATAGTCCTCCTGTAGCTTTACCCTTCTGATGAAGCTTTCCTAGTTTTTTTGCAGACACTGCGACGATCGATATTCTTCAATATTCTGAGGTTACGCTAACTATGAGGAATGTTTCCTAAGGGTATGCAGAGAATTGATCGAGCCTGGCTCAAGCTGCCTACGTATCCCTAAAAATAGGAATCATATCATAACGTAGTTCGAATACATGTGGGAGAAATAGAAGTATGTAATGCAATGACCGAGCTTGACTCAAGTTGCCTACGTATCCAAGTGGAATCAGGTCATAATGTAGTTCGATACAAATAGGAAAGTAAAAAAAATATGAAATGCAATGACCGGGCCTGACTCAGGCTGCCTACGTATCCAAGAGGAATCAGGTCAGGACGTAGTTCAAATACAATGAAAAGTGAAAAATATGCAATGGAATGACCGGGCCTAACTCAGGTTGCCTACGTATCCAAGCGGAATCAGGTCATAACGTAGTTCGATACAAATAGGAAAGTAAAAAAAATATGAAATGCAATGACCGGGCCTGACTCAGACTGCCTACGTATCCAAGCGCAATCAGGTCAGGACGTAGTTCAAATATAAGGAAAAGTGAAAAATATGCAATGGAATGACCGGGCCTGACTCAGGCTGCCTACGTATCCAAGCGGAATCAGGTCAGGACGCAGTTCAAATACAATAGGAAAGTGGAAAAATATGACATGCAATGATCGAGCCTGACTCAGGCTGCCTACGTATCCAAGCAGAATTAGGTCAGGACGTAGTTCAAATACAATAGGAAAGTAAAAATGCAAGGGACCGAATCCGACAAGAATTGCCTACGTATCCCCACCGTGGGAGTTCAGGTCGAGCGTAGTTCTAAATACATGGAAATAATGATTTTGGGTTTTCTAAGGGAGACCGGATCTAATGTGGGTTGCCTACGTACCCCGCCGTGGGAAGTCAGGTCTAAACGTAGTTCTATTACATTGAAATATGCAAAAGTACACAAAATAAGTGCTAATCTTTGAGGTCTTCAGATGTAGTATTTCTTGATGGCGTCTGAATTGATTGGCTTTGTGCTCACTCTGCCGTCCATTTCTGCTAAGATTACCGCTCCTCCTGAGAGTACTCTATGAATCATTTAGGGTCCTTGCCAATTTGGTGCAAACTTCCCTTTGGATTCTCCTTGGTAAGGAAAGATCTTCTTCAATACTAACTGCCCCGGTGCGAACTATCGAGGTTTGACTTTCTTGTTGAATGCTTTGGTCATTCTGTTCTGGTAGAGTTGGCCATGACAAACAACGTCCATCCTCTTTTTATCGATGAGCATCAATTGCTCATGCCTGCTACGTATCCATTCTGCATCGTCCAGACCAACCTCTTGGATAATCCTTAAAGATGGTATTTCCACCTCGGCAGGTATTACTTCCTCTGAACCATAAACCAACATATAAGGAGTTGCCCCAGTTGATGTTTTGATTGTGGTGCGATAACCGAGTAGAGCATATGGTAGCTTCTCATGCCATTGCCTGTGACTGTCCACTATTTTCCTTAGGATCTTCTTGATATTCTTATTTGCCGCCTCAACTGCTCCATTCATCTGTGGTCGGTAAACCGTGGAATTTCGATGAGCAATCTTGAACCTTTCACAAGTTTCCCTCATAAGATCGCTGTTGAGGTTGGCTGCATTATCTGTTATGATTGATTCTGGAATTCCAAACCGACAAACTATGTTGTTGCGAACAGAGTCTGCCACTACCTTCTTAGTCACTGCCTTGTATGTCGAAGCTTCGACCCATTTTGTGAAATAATCGATAGCGACCAAGATGAAACGATGTCCATTTGACGCGGGGGGCTCTATGGGTCCGATAACGTCCATGCCCCAAGCAACAAATGGCCAAGGGGAACCCATCACATTGAGCTCATTCGGTGGAACCCGTATAAAATCTCCGTGCACTTGACACTGAAGACACTTTTGCACATATTGAATGCTATCTCTCTCCATGGTCATCCAAAAATATCCAGCTCTTAAAATCTTCTTTGGCAAAGTGAACCCATTCATGTGAAGTCCACATGTTCCTGCATGTATTTCTTCCAGAAGCCTTGTCGCTTCTGCGGCGTCGACACACCTCAGCAATCCTAAATCCGAAGTTCTCCTATATAAGATTTCTCCGTTAAGGAAAAAATGATTGGCCATCCTCCTCAAAGTCCGTTTCTGGTTGCTTGTGGCATTTTCAGGATATTCTTGTGCTTCTATCAATCTTCTGATGTCATAGTACCAGGGTTTTCCATCTAGTTCCTCATCTACATGAAAACAGTAAGCATGTTGATCATGTATCTCTATATCGATAGGGTCGATGTAATTCTTATCTGGGTGTTGAATCATCGAGGACAATGTTGCCAAAGCATCAACAAACTCATTTTGAGCTCGAGGGACATGCTTGAACTCAATCCTTGTGAATCTCCTACTCAACTCTTTTATGTAATGCAAATAAGGAAGGATCTTGACATTCTTAGTGGTCCATTCTCCTTGCACCTGATGAACAAATAGGTCAGAATCTCCAATCACTAAGAGTTTTTTGATGTTCATATCGATGGCCATCCTGAGTCCGAGAATACAAGCTTCATATTCTGCCATGTTATTGGTACAATAGAACCTAATCTTGGCCGAGATTGGGTAATACTGACCTGTTTCTGAAATTAAGACTGCTCCTATTCCAACTCCAGTAGAGTTTGATGCTCCATAAAAAAACATCCTCCATCCATCATATGACTCTGATATGTCTTCTCCTACAAAAAAAACCTCTTTATCAGGGAAGTAGGTTGTGAGTGGCTTGTAATCCTGATCCACCGGGTTTTCTGCGAGGTGATCGGCCAGGGCTTGTCCCTTGATAGCCTTCTGCATCACATACACAATATCAAACTCGCTCAACAAAATTTTCCATTTTGCTAGTTTACCTGTAGGCATTGGTTTCTGAAAGATGTATTTGAGTGGATCCATTCTTGAGATCAAATATGTGGTGTATGCAGATAGGTAATGCCTAAATGTTTGCGCAATCTAAGTCAAAGCGCAACATGTTCGTTCCAACAAGGTGTATCTTGCTTCGTATGGTGTGAACTTCTTGCTCAAATAGTAAATAGCTTGCTCTCTTCTACCTGTCTCATCATGCTGCCCCAATACACATCCAAATGCATTATCCATGACAGATAGATACAATAACAAAGGCTTTCCAGGCTCTGGTGGGACCAATACTGGTGGGTTGGACAAGTATTCTTTGATTCTATCGAAAGCCTTTTGGCATTCCTCTGTCCATTTTGTGGCGGCATCCTTCTTTAGTAACTTAAATATAGGTTCACAAATTACTGTGGATTGGGCTATGAACCGACTGATGTAATTCCGTCTTCCCAAGAAACTCATCACGTCCTTCTTGGTCTTGGGTGGAGGTAGCTCTTGGATTGCCTTAATCTTTGATGGATCCAACTCTATGCCTTTCCTGCTAACGATGAATCCCAATAGTTTTCCCGCGGGTACTCTAAATGCACACTTTGCTGGATTCAACTTCAGATTATACCTACGCAACCTCTCAAAGAACTTTCGTAAGTCATCCAGGTGGTCTGAACTTCTTTTGGATTTGATAACGACATCATCCACGTACACTTCGATTTCCTTGTAGATCATATCGTGGAAAAGAGTAGTCATGGCCCTCATGTAAGTTGCACTGGCATTTTTTAGACCAAATGGCATTACTCTGTAGCAATACACTCCCCATGGAGTGATAAATGCGGTCTTCTCTGCATCATCTTCATCCATTAGGATTTGTTGATACCCTGCAAAACAATCGACAAATGATTGCAACTCATGGTTTGCACAATTATCGATGAGTATATGAATATTTTGAAGAGGGAAATCATCCTTAGGACTAGCCCTATTGAGAGATCGATAGTCCACACATATTCTGATTTTTCCATCCTTTTTGGCACAGGCACAATATTGGCTAACCATATGGGGTAATTTGTAACCCTCACAATGTTCGCCTTAATTTGCTTAGTTACCTCCTCCTTGATCCTTAAACTCAAATCTGGCTTGAATTTTCTTGTCTTTTGCTTAACAGGTAAACAAGTAGGATCAGTCAGTAATTTGTGCGAGACAATATCAGTGCTTAATCCTGGCATGTCATCATAAGACCAAGCAAATACGTCAACATACTACTTAAGCAATTCTATTAAATCTTGTTTTTTTCCAGCTTCCAAATATATGCTGACTCGTGTTTCCTTCAGGATTTCCTCATCTCCTAAGTTGACAACCTCTGTTTCATCCATATTGGGTTTTTTCTGACTTTCAACTTGTTCGATCTCATGTGGTAGATTTTCCGGCATAATGCTTTCATCGTACTCTTCATGATCTTGTTCATCACTTTCACCTTGCTCAGTGGATGCATTACATGTCACAACCGTTGAATGAGGATTTTTATTAATATGAGTGTTGAAAAGTGCAAAAGGTAAGTAAAAATAAATAGATATTTAAAATAACGAGATTTTTTAAAAAAGAAAATAAAGACTTTTTATTTCAAAGCATTCTAGCTTTTAGAAGAGGCAAGCAACAAAAGATTAGGCATGATTCAAGCCTCAATTTTATCATGCGAATTTTAAAATCAAGACTACTTTTCCACACTACCAGGACTCTGGTTGAAATAGGGACGGGTTGATGGTCCAATTCTGCAAGATTTCTCCAGGTTCGGCATCACGAATGGTCAACTTGTTAAGATTTATCTCTTCCTCTTCTCCAACCATGGCCATGAACATATTGCCTATTCCTTCTACGATGTCATCAACGCCAACTTGATCTGGAATCAAAGCTCGTTCTGGTACAAAGATTGAATCACTTGACCCGTGACAGTCTCTTCTCGAGGTGGGCTCATATCCAGGTCCGTTTGTGCCTTTCCGATGCTTCAACTGGATCGGCTCAACTATGACATTGGACTTAGGTCCAAGTCCACTCTTAGGCTGATACCCATACTTCAACATCTCTGACGCAACCATTTTTGCTGCACTTGACAATTTTGTATCATCTACCTCTGCTTCCTCACTGACCCTGACAACTTGCATAATTTCCAAAGTGTGAAAGGTGGCTCCGTCTAACTCGTCAGTGACTGGGATAGAATTAACAGAAAGGATGGGGTGACTAAGCTCTCCGTGGATGGTAACTTCTGTACAACCCCACTCAAACTTTACACATTGGTGAAGAGTAGAAAGAACTGCTCTTGCCATGTTAACCCATGGTCTTCCCAACAACATGTTGTAGTTGGATGATACATCCATCACTTGAAACAGAATGAGAAATTCAGTCGGCCCCACTTGCAATGTGAGATAGATCTCTCAAATGACACTTCTTTGCGCTCCGTCAAAAGCTCTAATTTCACACGGCTTTCCTTTATCTCTCCCATATTAAAACCTAAATCCCTTAAAGTGGTAAAAGGACAGATGTTGCATCTGGAACCACCATCAATTAGAACTCGAGTCACAATCTTATCATAACACTTGACTGCGATGTGAAGCGCTTTGTTGTGCCCAACCCCTTCTGCAGGTAGCTCATCATCATGGAAAGAAATCTTGTTAGCTTCCACTATTCTTCCAATCGTTGAAGCTAAGGTTTCACTGGTGGTATCTTTTGGAATATTCACTCCGTCTAACACTTCCATCAAAGCATTCCTATGAGCTTCAGAACTCATAAGTAGAGACAAAATAGATATGTGGGTAGGCATCTTCTTCAGCTGCTCTTCGACTGAATAGTCTTTAGGATGCATCTTCTTCCAAAATTCTGCGGCTTCAGCATCGGTAACATTCTTCTTTGGATTCTGCTCTTTTCTTAGAACTCTTTGATTTACATCCTCTGGGGCGTAACACCTCCCCGACCTAGTCATTCCTTGAGCCACGGCAGTGTTGATCATCTTACCCTTGGCGCCTGCTCGATAGTCCCAAGGGACAGCTTTGGTATCATACTTAGGCTTTCTAGCAATTAGAGTGGTCACTACAACTCTTGGGGGACAGTCAGAGGTTCCCTTAGTTAAACAGTGATAACAAGCTGCGCCGAAGAAGTCATGGTATCTGCTTCATCTATGTTTGGATAGTCGGACCCCCCATATTCGTCATACAAAGTAACCATGTTGACTTCCTGATTCTCATGGTTTGGAAAGGGATTGTTGTTCACATTGGGAGTTGCTGGAGTGCATTTGATTACTCCTCTCCTGATCAAAGACTCGATCTGGTTCTTCAAGCCATAACAATCTTCTGTGTCATGTCCCTGGACTCTCGAGTGGTAAGCACATCGCTTGTTCCCATCAAAATTACGAGGGATTAGATCGGAAAGTTTTCCTTCAACTGGTTGCAGCACTCCCGCTGTCCTCAACCTCTCAAACAATTGGGCGTATGGTTCGGCAATTGGTGTGTAAGTGCGAGCATTTCTAGCTTCAGGATTTAGACGTGGTCTCGGTGCATATGCTGGTCTATTTTGGTGGATTGGTGCTTGGACAGGGACATATTATCTTGGAGGATTTTGGTATGCTGGTGCTCGGATTGGATTATAGTGTGGTTGGGTATTATATACTGGTACGCATGAAGTATGCACAGTGATTTGGGGATTATTGGGGTATCGGTGGGATGGTCCTCCTTGTTGGTAAGTGACAACTAAAACATCCTCCCTTTTCTTTTTGATGCCGCCAATGGAACCCGATTGTATTGACCTACTTGCAAAGCTACCATAGACTGAATCTTCCCAGATTTAACACCCTCCTCTATAAAGTCTCCCATCTTGACCAATTCTGCAAACTTCTGATCCATCATTGACATCATCTTGTCAAAGTAGATACCTTCTTGAGATCGAATAAAGTACTTTGAGAGGTCACTCTCATCTAGTGATGGTTGCACCCTTGCGGCCTCAGTTCTCTAACGTCGTGCATATTCCTGGAAATTCTCAGATGGCTTCTTCTGTATATTGGCCAATGAGAATCTATCAGCAGTAATTTCAGTATTGAATCTAAAACGAGTCATGAAGTCCTCAGCCATTTCCTGCCAGTCACGCCATTTGCGAGGGTCTTGGCGGGTATACCAGGTTAATGCTTCTCCAAACAAACTCCGAATGAACAACTTCATCCTCAACTTCTTATTTCTACCTACACGGACTAACTTGTCACAGTATGCCCTTAAATGTGTGTGAGGGTCACCCTTTCCATCGAACATGTCAAACTTTGGTGGTTTTTACCCTACCGACATGTCAATGTCTGGATGGATGCACAAGTCATCATAATCCAGACTCTCTGTCCCTCTAGTGACTTGTAAGCTTTTCAATGCCTTTCTCAAACCCTGAAGCTGGGCATTTATCGAAGCATCTTCTTTCAACCGAGCATCTTTCTCCATTTCTTCATATTGATCGACCTCATACGGGACATTAATCACAGCTGGCGTTGTAAAGGTCGGAGCTCCAGCGGCATATAAAGGTGGAACATGTGTCTCATAGGGAGCGGTGACATGTTCCCTAAGTATCTGTTGCATTGTAGGTATGGTAGGGTCGCGATTGGAAAGGTCAGGAACGGTCCTGACTGCGGTTGGAGAAGCTGGTGGAACTCACCGTGAGTAGGAGCGTGCTGAGTTTGTTCTGGCTGATTTGACAAGTCGGCAGAAGGAAAGTCAGTCTTTGCGAAGTAGATAGGCGTCTTGAAAGTAGGTAAAGTGGTAGCTGATAGTTTGTCCAAGTCTCGCACTTGACGTAATTCTTCCCTCAAGATCTCAAGTTCTTGCTCCACGCGAGTCATTTTCTCTTCATTTTGGATGTCTATCATGTTTCGAGAACCTTCAGGGTTGTCAATAGGTATCATTATGTTTGCAACAGCGTTGAAGTCGTCTTTATCAGTCATCTGTCTTTTTGATCGAAGGTTGTATCGTGAGTCAGCCAGTTTGCAAGTCGAACCAAATCACGTACTTTTGGGGATAAATAGAGAAAAGAAAGAAAAGAAAAAGGAAACTATGTTAGTTTGGGAAATATTGAAAGATGTAACAAATATGTAAATGTAACACATATATATGCCAATTCGGCGACATTCAAAATGCGTCCTAATATAGAACCTCTTTTTGCCTGAGGTAGGCCTACGTTGATATTAGTTTGATAATAAATGATCCATTTAAACATATTTTAGATTTGGAGAAAACATAACTTCATTGATTAATTAGTTTGGCTATTACAATGATGTAGACGGTCAGAAGCCAAAGAAATGAAAGTACAGGGGTAGCCATAAGGCATACAAGAGGGATAGGCCACGCGGAACTTTAAAGAGCTTATGAGGGAATTCAAAGAAGAAAGACGATCTACGGCCAGGTTGGAGCATCATCATCATCATCGTCCACATCATAGTAAGGACCCGGGTTATACTCTGGGGATTCATCGATTTTCCATTCCCAGTCATTTGAATTCTCCCTTTCATCAAACCCTATGGAACCATTTTCCGAGTGAGCATCTTCTACTGTTGGAGGAAGTTCATCCTCCATATGCATCACTCCTCCATCTCTAGGGTCATACAAATTAGGGTCATTCTCTGAGTATTCTTCTGGATCCTCTTCCATCTCATCAGTTGGCTCTGTAGGATCCTCTTCTGGGTCTTCCTCCATCTCTTCATTTGGCTCATCATCAACTGCATGTATGAGATGGTTGATAGACCGTGGGGTCACCTGTTGATACATGGTTGTAGTGATGTGCATGAGGTTCAGTAGCTCGTGCCAATTTGATTTGATCTTTGAGTGTCTGTGAACCCCAAGATTCCCTCATAGCTAGGTCTAGCGAGAATTCCTCCCATTGTAAAACAAGTATGATATTCAGGCGTGCACCACGACTCAACGCCCATGTCTGAGTCATGAATACCGCACCATCCTTGTACCAAAACAACGATCCTTTCGATAGGAATTCTTCCTTCATAATCGACCTCTATCAATGCCATATTTGACCATAGAGGAACGCTTGGGTAATTCCAAACTTTCGGAGGACTCTTAGAGGTGCGTAAGGCTGGAAGCCTTCCAACCCAATCAACTCAATGAAATAGGCCTGGTTAGCTCTCAATAAAGCTCGACCATGAACCCATGGTAGTCGCCATTGAATGCGGTTCCTAGTTAAGTGGGTCAGGAAAAAGCGCCAACCATCTTCATTATTTAGGGCATCCCCATGCTCAATCTCATCGCATAGCTTCTGAATTTGTTGTGTAAGTCTGCTTCAGTGCCATTTTTTGCTTGTCTTTGATAGAAGTGTTCAAACGGCCAAATCTGTAGCAATAGGTTACTTCCCTTAAAGTGATCATATCCTCTAGAGCAGAAGGATAATGATCGAAACATTTCTGCCAAGATCATGGGTACCATGGTCACTCTAACAGGTCCTCTAAACATGAAGAAGACCATATGCAGTAGGTTGATGACGACATAACCTTTTTTCTTTGGAAAGATCATAATACCAAAAAAGGCCATCACGAAGACAATAGCTCTAAGTCTCTCCCAATCAACTCTAGAGATAAGGAATTCTTGCTGGAACCAATCATAGCTATCTCGACGACCGAACATTTTAAACAGATAATCCAACCTGATCCATCCATCATCAACTCTTCGCAAACATCGACCTACCCTCAAACCCAAAGACTGGAGAAAACCAATTCCTGATGTAGTGCGCGGGGCCAAAGGTGCTCTGCCAATCAACGATAAGTCAGTAATTTGACTTATCTCTTCCAGTGTTGGTGTGATTTCAAAGTCTGTGAACTGGAAAGTCACTGTTGTTGGTTGCCAAAATTCAATCATTAGAGTAATGAGTGACTTGTTTGCCTCCATATTTAGCAGATCAGTTAACGACCCCAAGTGTGGCATGATCTCATTCCCATATGTCACTCGAATGTTTCCCCACCACTCTTTAAGAGTTCGAGGGACCTCAGTCATCATTCTGATATTAGGAAGGTTTTGGTTGATTTGCATCTAAAAGAAAGGGTAAGAGTACGATGAGTTTATTTGCTCCAAATCCGTTAAGTGTTAAGTTTGGATAATTTATATCAATTTCACAGAAAGTTTATGTCGTCGAGTCTTAAAGAAGAAACTCATTGACATTTGGGTGGTTTCCTAAACGCAATGACAATACCGTATACTGTCTTGCCTAAGGTTATGCAACATGACCTATTTTAAAGAGTAATATTTTTTTCTCTAGATGATTGAGTGTGGAACTGAGTAATTGCGAGAAGGTGCACTATCTTACTTGCACCAACTCTGAAACTAAGGAATTCAAAGAGACTTTCGAAGGAGTGCAGGAACACCCCTCGCGTGTACAGTGTGTGCGTGTACGGCCAAAGACTCGATAGAAAGTGCAAATGACAGTGTAGAGAAAGCAGTAACAAGTAGTTTTTTAAAACAAATAAGGAACACAAGTTTGGATTTTACTTGCGACCTTTCAGTCAAAACAATATATCAATAGCAAGCTGAAAAATAAACACGTAATCGCAAATATTGTTCCTAAATTGAGTTTTTCTAAGGTTAAAACCTAAGTAAGGTCCCCAGCAGAGTCGCCAAGCTGTTGCACCCTATTTCGAACAAGCCAAAATAGTTCACACCATAATACGGCTGACACTCTAATTTTTTGGAAATTTTGTTTTGTTTGATGTAGAGTCGCCACCTAAATTTTAAGGAAAATATTAGGAAAACCATTTTTTATGTATGTAATGTAAACTCTGTTTTGATTTGCGAAACCAGTGAGATTCTGAGTAATGGTTTTGGTTACTCGAGGGGAAGGTGTTAAGCACCCCTCAGAGCCTATCTGAAGATAGTCCTTAAACTCAATTTAGAAAAATATGATTTGGAAAACTTGTTTATTTATTTTCTTTTAAAAAACAATGATAAGTTAATTAGTTAGTTTAAAAGGAGTGCAATACAAGGTATGACATATATATGTCTTATAAAATGGATTTCATCGTGGTATTGTGAAATGAATAAATAAATGTACTTAAATATACAATGTATTCATATGTAAAAAATATATATAGATAGGTGTATCATAATAAAATTATCCTAAAAATATATAGATGTTGAATTTGCGAAAATATGTCGTCTTATTTAGACGTAAAAATAAGATAGTAGTTGAGTGTAAATATGTAGTAATATGTGATGTGTAATTTGAATGAAAATATATAGAATGGAGTTTTCTAAAATATAATAAAATAAATGATACTAGATGTTAAAATATTAAAATATTATATAAAGGTTTGTGATCTTAAATATGTTTAGTATAGTATATATATGTAAGTTGTTTACAACATATGAACACTTATTATTTATTTACATGTATAGACAATTGACGATAGATCATATGTAGTAAAATAGTATGTATATGAAAGTGTAGGAAATTTTAAAAAAATAAGTAACATCGTAAAAGAGATAATAGATATGAGAAAAATAACATGAAGTGTAACAAAATGATAAGTTACGTATAGAGAAAAACTAAAAAAAATATAGGATTTGTACCTTTTTGCGTATGACATATATATATATATGTATGTACCTTGTATTTTGAACCTGTTGGCATATCTAAAATCTTGAAATAAACATGTTAAAAATGTTTTAGTAATATTTGATTTAAAAAAAAATGACGATAGCAAATATACTTTCATATAGGGGTGATGTCAAGAATAAAAATGGGCCTAACTATTGGGACTTATTCTATAGTTACATTTATTTTGTTAATTAAATTTATAGACCTACTTCCTTAGCTATTTTTTATTTAAAATAAATAAATATATTTCTAGAACGGTAATAACTTTAGCCTTACACTAGTTTCAAAATCATTTGGGAGTTTTAAATTATAAGTTTTTCTTAACATAAAGTCCTAAGTGAGAGTTGCTAAATAAAGCTAATAAATATTTTGGTCCTTCTCGAAACGAATAACTTAAACCATATGTTTCTTTATAGGACTAAAAGAACAACAATTCTAACACTTTATGATACTTGTTTTGCCCTCTTAAAATAGTGCACTTTTAGGTCCTAAGAGAAATAAGTTTCAAACTAAGAAAAATTGCACATTATACACTTAAAAATCTGCAAAACGAAGCTTTTAAAAAGCTGCAGTTTTTATCTTTAAAATCTGTATTTTTTCAAGCTTAAACTTCGCACTTCAAAGGCCTACAAAAGGGCAGTATTTTGAGCTTCAAAACCTGTAGTTTTTACACTCAAACCATGTACATTTTGAGCGTAAAATCTGCACCTTTTTGAGCTCAAAAAGCTGCATATTTTGAGACTCAATATACCACTCTTAAGTTGTCAAGAAAGTGATATATTTAATCATAAAAATCTGCACTTCTCTCAACCTTAAAATCTGCACTTTGAACCACCAAAATCTGCACTTTTAGGTTACTAAAGTAATACTTTAAGAGCTTAGTTTATCAAACACGAAACTGAAATAGGTACTTAACATTTTGAAAAGATTGTTCCCTAGTTCCTTTCTTTGAAAAGACATGCTTTCATAACCACAAAGCGTCAAGTAACAAATAAAACTTAGCTAAAAAAAAATGTCATTCTAAACGAAATAACTATAAGAAACCCAATATCTAAAGGGAAGCGAGGTGGGCAACTACATCTTACTACCGTTCTCAGTTGATTCGTACAAACCCAAACAAAAAACAAAGCATAAATATAAGTGAAATACTCATGTATAAAATGTTAGTCAAAGTAACAACACATATATGTATATAAAGCACATGAGAACTTTGAAGCAGGAAGAAAACGTTGGACACTATTGACGCGATGAAGGCTGCTAGACACAAGCGATAACGTGAGCACAAATCTGATTCGAACAGATGAATGGAGTCAATTTACAACTCCAAATGCGCTCCCGAGTGTACATGTGCAAAAAAAAAAAAGGATAAGATAAAAATTAGCAAATGGGCTTTCAAAATTGTCAGAAAGCATATCAAGTTATATTATATAAAGTCACATGTTAAACAGAATTCAGGTTAACCTGCACCAACAATCCTATTTCTAGAGATATGATTTGACGGATTAACATCCTTCTTAAAACTATGTAAGCTAAGTTTGGAGCACAGAACTTATGAATGTGTTTTCTACCATATCAAAACCAGTTTAAGCATGCATAAACTATCTAGTGAAGCATATGAATATTCATTTATTCTTTGATCTCAACAAAAGAAACAAACAATATTAATACACATAGTTCCTAAGGAACAAGAGAGGATATTATAGACTATCCTAGTATATGCTATGTAGTAGTGATGTTATATGCATAAGAATCTAGAGTATGGATATATTTATTTTGAAAATAAGAGGGACTATACATTATTCCTATAGGCGGGTAAACAATCTTGTTTTTCTAAAATAAAAATAAAAAATTGATATGGAAGCTTTGAAACAAATTCAAACAGTTACAAAACTAGGGTGGAATCTATATGCCCTGAATAGATCTATGTTGAAGTTGACGTTGAGCTTGCGTTTTCAAGACGGAATACAAATATACATAACCCATAGGTTGATAAATATTCTTCCTTTAAATCGATAAAAAATAAACTTAGCATTTTAGAACTCTTGACATGAAGTCAATTGAGAGATACATGAAAGCTTAAATAAATATTCAATTCGTCATTATAGGAGGGGAAAATTCCATGACCAAACTACTTAATCAAACATAATGAACTAAAATCATTGAACTAATGTGCTGGTAGCGAACTGCATTACGTAAATACACTTGGCATGCATTAAGCTAGTGAATAAATTCTTATCTAATGTCCTCGACTTCACATGAATACGGGCAAATTTATCATGTGTCAACACTCATGAGAGAAAGGGAAAAAATGCAGTAGTTCAATCCAATATATTACAAAGCTATCATGGGATCCTTCTAATTACTTAGGCGAGATGTATAAACAAAGAGAGAAACATATCAAATTTCATTCAAAAAACGGAGGAAGTTTTCAGGAAATCAAAGAGAACAACTGGACAACAAGCATTCATGGTGTTTTATGCCCTTTGGGAGTCCCTTTTATGCTAAACAAAAGGTTGCCAACATTGAGGTACCCATACCAATGAATATGCCAAAGAACAGTCAGATAATAGATGTACAAATACTTCAATGATGCTACGATCGACAACTAACCATGCTTGAGAATAGCCTTTGTTCTGTCACGTAACTGTACTAAAAATAAAAGATAAAATCTGAAACAAGCAGATTAAGAAACCTTTTCAAAATTATCAAGAAATCAACCAAACGAACAACTAAAGTTTGAACAAAAATAAAGGCGAAGTAGTGTACCTTTTCAAGAGCAGCAAACAGGGGCTTTGATGTCAAGCGATTTCAACTTCGAACTCGACGATAACTCGAAGAAGAACGAAAACAGAGAACAATAACCTTAAAACCTGTTCCTTAGATTATTTTCGTATCCTTGTTGGTTCCTTGTATTTTACTGGATTACCAGATTGTTTTTTGGACATTGATCGATGATTTCTGAATGTCGTTCCATCCTTTTTCGGATGGGAAGACGCCATCCTTTTATAGGCGAAAAGATTTCGAAATACGAATTTGAAATCAAAAGATTCACTGGAAAATAGAGAGCTACAACTATAGATCCAATCAACGTCACTTTTTTTCATATTTTGGAGCCGTTGGGGCGGCGTAGGGGTCTCTTTACATCAGAAAAAGGGTGATGGAGGAGACATAAAGCAAGGGACCACCGGAAATTGTTGTTTTCCGGTGATCAATGGCCATTCTTTGATGGGAAGAAGGAGTTACAGGCATGGGGAAGGGCAGCGCCTGGGGAAGGAGGAGAAGTTGTGAGGCGATGGGGGAGTGGATGATGTTGGAGACTGCCGGATATTGTTCTTTTCCGGCGGTTCATGGCTAACCTTGATGGGAGAGGTCGAAAGAGGCATGGGGAAAGAGGAGAACGAGTGAGGCGTTTGGGGATATGATGTTCTGGAAAAGAGAAAAGTAACGTGATTTCTGGGGAAACAAAATAGTATAGCTGGTGAATGTACTATTTTTGGGAAGGATGAAAAGCTTTGGGATTTAATTTGGGGCGTTCGATCGTTTGATCGGACGGTTAAGTTAAATCAAGAATTAAAAGAAAAAGT
>JAJOOO010003442.1:0-24616 GCA_029582685.1 Solanum piurae
CAATAATCCCCCCCCCCCCCCCCCCCCGCCTAATGTTAGAACTAACATTCATCATAACATCATTTGGGAATTCATCTTTGTGCGTGGTGGAGCAATTAAATCATAACTGAACATACAATGTTTTACATGAAAATTACTTGGTTCCTGACCCTGATGAAGTTTTGATAGGGGACCTTTGTTTGCTTGATGCGTACATATGTTGCTACATGTTAAATAAATTCAGCTTATACCAAATTTGTTTTTGGGAGATTTGTTCTCATAACTAATGGTTTAGCTATAATTAGAGGCATATAATTTTTGTTAAACCAACCAGCATTATCAATATAATTTCATACTTTGGAACGTGCACTTGATCTTAAAATTCGAGTAAAAGACCTTACAAAAATCAATTTGTAACTTTATATCAAAGCACATGTGACCATCGCATAAATGTAATTATCAAAATCATATAATTGCAGACGGTCTAGATGGCAGGAGAATGGACCCATATTCACCTTTTTTGTTATATGTTCCAAAACTTCAGGGGATACAATCTCAAACATAGCTGGTACAATGATCATTTTATCATAAGAATAAGCAGCAAAGAGAATTCTTGAAGAATCTTTTATTTCTTCAATATATAACCACGTAACTTCGCAATTACTTTTTCTCACATTTAAACCAGAATGGTCAACCAGTCATGCCAACTGATCTTTATTTCAGTACACTTATAGTTTACTTTTGCATGTGATTCCATCAGCGTTCCCATGTTTGTGTGCAACAAACAAGAGGAAAACATGGGTAGTCTTTTACATAAATATTTATAACCTTCTCTAGTTTTAGTAATATTAAATCTTTTCATAATTTATAGTTTCAATATAATAAAAAAATCAATTCATCCAAAACTTAAAAATTTTCGTTTGAGACTTACTACAACCTCATTATTCCTCTGATAATAGCACAACTCATTAGAGCTTACAATTAATTTCGTGTACTATCACATATTCCATGACACCATTCGTATGGTGAGCATCCCCTTCAAGAAGGAAATTATGTCATTATTGTCATGGTTAAAATTATTACAAGCAAGACATGTTTCTTGCTTTACTTTTGTCGTACCATAGGTACACAAACAATGACAAATTTGTATTGCCACACAATAATATTATTCTGGTCATGGCCACAACCATTATAGGCAAGAATTACTTCTTTCTTTTTTCCCTTTCGGTAGTTTACAATAAATATACCATAATATTTATGACATATAAACGCACACGACCATTGACCATTTCTGTCAATTTTTTTTTTATTTCTCTCGAACCTCTCGTAGAAGTGAGTTGTGGCATATTTCCAATCATACATGAATATGTTCTTATTCATATTATTTTCCTTCATATTTTGACATATTAACTTTCAAGAATGGGCAAACATTCACGATGCTTATTACAAGTCACAATCTCTTCATGAGTTGACCATAACCATTTATACATGTCATACCTTTATATTTGACATATTACATGACTCACCTCAACATCCCTTTGAACGATAAAGTGCACCATCACTTTATATTCTTTTATTTTGAAGGAGGATTTATAAAATTTACTAGATTAGGTTCGCAAAAATTGAGTGTCAAATGACCTTTCATACCAAATCACTATAACTACTTTCAACCTTTGAAAGACCAATTTGAGATGATAATAATTACCTTCACATTTTTAAAGACTATCTGGAGAACCCGTAATGTTCTTCCTTTCATAATTTCCACAATGATGAGTTTTATAATTCTATTCTTTCACTCCCTTATTCATACACTTAATCACTTGTCATCTTTCAGACTTACTATTCACTGCAACCACATTCGTATGATAGAATGGAGCAATTAGGCGAATTTCAAACTTATCATATATTGCTACCACATTCATTTCAGAGAATGGAGCAAACTCAATTGGACAAATTTCAAGACTTTTCATCAAAATATATACTATTTTTGTCTTAGTCATTATTCTATCATCATTGTGGTACATTGAGACTCAAACTCAATATCTTATCCATATAAGGCGTGTTAGGCCATGATTCTATGTGACTTGAACCCAATACCTTATCATCATGGTGCATCAAAACTCAAATTCGTGTCTTACCCTCTTGGTGTGATTGAACTTAAATCTATCATCTTATCCTCAAACGTTATTTCATTATGTACATCCGGACTTTAACCTGATGTCTTACCATTTGGTGCGATGGGACTTGAATTCATCGTCTTACTCTTCAATCAATATCATATAAGTCAAAACAATTAGAACTCAACCATGAGCCTTTAAAATAAATCAAATACTTATAGAAGCAAATTTAGTCAAATAAGACTAAAAGTTTCCTCATCTCTAGTAATTGTAAATATTAATAAGTTCCTCATAATTAACACTTAGAAAATAAACATGAAGATTTACTTCTTTATTCTTCAATTCTTTTCTGAAACAAAGAATTGTTAGTATAATCATAAACCAATGTATAAAATTATTAGAGTAAAACAAACCAATATGTTCTACCTCTTCAAATAACACATATATATGAGTTAGGTGTGCTTCCAGATACCGTTGGAAATATCTTGGAATTATCTTTCCAACGCCGCCGAGTTTGCGCGATTCCGAGTTTGTATGAGTGAGATATACCCATTCGAAGTTGAGCTGTTCAAATAAGGAAAGCCTAATCCGGATTTTAGAAAGGCATTATGGTCTTTTAAATACCGCATGACTTAATTTCATTTTTGGGTAGTTAATTGGGGTCTAAACTGATAGGATTCAGTTTACGCTTTTACAATATTGAGTTAGGGTTTTAGAGAAGAGAAAGAGGAGAAAAAAAGGAGAAAAGGTCAGTATTTCATCAAGATCATTAGATTTCGTTGTGGATTTCGCCAAGGATTCAATCCTACGAGGTATGTGAGACTTTCATAGCGTTGGGTTTGTTCACCCACGCGCCAATCATGTTTGTTTCAGCGAAATTCATTTCTAGAAAGTTGAAAGTATGATGTTCTTGAAGTTTGCTTTAGTTCTTGAGATTTGATGGGATTGTGGAGTTCTTGATGGAATCGTGTCGATTTAAGAGTTGTTTTGAATTAGATTCTTGTGTATATATACTGGGCATTTGAATCTATAGAGGGATTGAGAAAAAGAATCAGATTTAGGCGAATTGGGGTGAGAAAACGAAGAAGGAAAAAGTCGAGCCGGTTTTGGCCATGCGGACTTGCTCCCCCAGTGCAAAAAAATCACCTCCGCGTCGCTGTGAAGACGCGGACTCCTCTGTTTCAAAATTAAATTTCGTGATCAAATAATTAAATGCATCTCCGCGTCGCGGACTAGTTCCTAGAACATGATTTCTTGATCTTTTCTCATGTTTAACTATCTAAAAACACTCCTAAACATCATGAGATCCTTCCTATCACAAATCACAATCCTTGAATCCATAGTTCAATTCAAGTAAAGTTAAGAGTCAAGTCAAGAGGTTAAGAGTTGAGTTAAGAGAAGTTCATAAAGTATTCCAAAAGTCTTTTACAAACGTAACTTTATTTTAAGACTTAAGCTTTGAGTTGAGTAAAGAGTAAGAGAAAAGTTCATTTCTTCAAAGATTATATGGGACCTAAGCATTCCCAAGAGTTAAAAATGTTTTCACATTTGAGCAAGAAGGGAAACACCGATTTCCAAGAGAGCTTTTATGTTAAGTTTTGAGTAATTATCTCAAACCAAAGAAAGAAGTTTTGCTTTAAAAGCATATGAGCTAAGTACATTTTGGGAGTAGTATTGAACACCGATATGGGGATGCGAGTTCATAATAACTCAAGTCTCCATAAACCATGTACCCATCATGGGAAGTAAAAGATCATACTTTTTAGATGATTCCTTAAGTGATTTTTAGCATAGACTAGTGGATCCACTTAGTTAAGGCATTCTATATGACGGCAAAGTATATGACAGTTCTGGCAGCATGGTCAAGACACTGTATCACCACTTAGGCTCATAGTGGTGGTTGTCGGTTAGAGAAACTCCCACATAAACTATATTACTTTATTATACGAGTACAATTGAGTTTGTTATTGCATTTCTTTAACAAACTAAGTTGCTTTCTACTATTTTAAAAGCTTTCTATATATTGCATGTGTATTGTTGCTTTATATTGAGTTAATTTATTCATGAGTTTTGTAAAGCCAAAGTAAGTGTTTCTTTCAGATTCCCTTCAAGCTTATGTTATGTTTAGTTTTCCCCTCGCATACTCGTCCATTCAATGTACTGATGCCATTTGGCCTGCATCGTTTGTATGATGCAGACACAGGTAACCAGGATCAACATCCAGCGCCTCATTCATCCAGTTGAGCATTCAGAGTCAGTTGGTGAGCCTCTTTGCTTTCTGGAGGGCTTCTTTTTATCATATGCTTTTAGTATTTCATTTGTTAGGATGATTGGGGGTCTTGTCCCAACATCTCTCCTTGTTTTAGAGGATTCGTAGACAATCAGTAGTTCAATTGTCTTTACATTATTATTTCATATGTTAAGACTTGAGTTGCCATTTTGTCCAAGTTGAATGTTTGACCTTTAAACGTTATAAGTTATTTTATTAAACAGTTGAGTAGAAGTGCATTTGATCATTGTAATAATGCTTAGAGTCTTCCGTTGAGTAAGAAAGCCAAGCCAAGGGTTCTCTTGGGGCCAACAATAGTTCTCGAGTGCCAGTCCCGCCCAGGGTGTAGGCTCGTGGCATGACATATCACCCTAAAGGTCATTACGTTATTGTACCAACCCAAATTTCTTTAAGCTAAAACTCGAACCATTCTTCATTTTGAGTAAAATTTTACTGAAGAATTTAAATTTTCTTAGGTGTCAAGGTCACTAGATATAACACCTCGAGTTCCAAAAAGAACTGAAGATAAATTCATTCAAGTCATCTGTAAGTTTTTTTAAGTTTTGGGTTAACTTCAAAAGACCATAACTTTTAGCACATAATGATTTAAGTGGTCCATGCAGCATCAAATCGAAGATCTTTGAGTCCTCTTTCCAATGCCACTGAGTTTAACAAAATTTGAGTTCGAATGAGGGTGATATGACCGTTTGAGTGCATCCTCTCTAGATAGGGCTTTTTCACCTGAACTAAGGAGGGGTATTTTAGTCTTTTCCCACTTAGTCTAAGCGTGAATTACACCCAATTTAGGGTCTAAACTGATTAGAACCAGTTTCATTCATCCCCAAAACATTTACGGATTCAGAGAGGAGGTTCAAGAGGAGAAAAAGTTCAAGGTTTCAAGCGTCCATCCAAGATTTCGCCAAGAACCTAGTTCTTTGAGGTATGTAAGTATTCATAGTGTTGGGTTCGTTCACCCACACACCAATCATGTGATTTTCATCCATAATTTCATTCTTGAGGTTGAATGATTGTTTTACTCGAACAATAAAATGAAAAATGACTTGTTTTTGAAAAATTGACTCAACTTATGACTTGAACAGAAGTCAATTTTCCAAAAAGAAAGAGAGTTGCCACTTAATTTTTTTAAGAGATTAAGAAAACTTATAAATTTTTAACAGATTTAAACAGACTAAAACCAATTGAAATTAAAAAGGGGGCTCGTGGTTCAATTCACATTCTGAGAAGGTGTTAGGCCCTCAGAATGTTCGCTAACTTGCGGTTGACCAACGATTTGACTTAAAATATTTGACTAACTTGAAATAATTAAGTAAGAAATATCCATTTTTTATTTAAGGGAATAAACTAAAGGGGACTTTCAAAGGGAAATAATATGTAGGTAGTAAGACAAATAATAATATAAGATAAAACTGAGTAAAAATATAAATATTTTAATTTGAATATAAAAGGATAATTGACTTTCTTTTGGGGAACTTAATCAAATAAAACCAAGTCAAATAAAAGGTTAGTTAATACAAACAATAAATAATAAATAAATAAGAGTAAAGGAAGAAATATTGAATTTGGGTCTTTTGGGTTCAACCTGTCCTGAGCTAAATAATGGGCCAGCTGCAAGTTTAGCCCATTTAGTTTCTTCCTCAACCTGTCATTGCTGCAATAGGGCTTGGGTTTTTGGACCACTTTTACCCTCAAATTACAGGATATACACTAGGTGTATATCTGATGTATACACCATGTGTACGACTAGTTTTTGAACTCCCAAACCTGTATTTTTGTTGTATGAATCAGGTATACATCCCCTTTTTGAGCTTTTGGAGGCTTGCATTAGCTTCCCTTTCACCCTCAAACACTAAAGGCTGACTCGATACTTGAAAATACGGGGATATGATGAAAAGAGTACAATTTAGACTCCGCGAAGCATCACATGTGACATAAATAAACAAAATATAGATGAGTAACAAACCATTGTCTTAATATGGAAAAACATTAAGTAAAAAAACACATTTACTATTGTTTTAAGTATCAAACATTAGGTGTCACACCAAAGGGTCCAAAAATCAGAAAACAGTAGCCAACTAATTCAAGTTTGAACACAAGAAGAAAATAACTACAGTCGAATAACTAAACAAAGCAACATCACTATTCAATCAAACATTTTAGAGAATGACATAATTCAACATGAAATGATGCCCATAGAGAGTAGCATTGCTTAGCAGGAACACCAACTAAATAACTCAACTAAACATCAAATGAAAATTAGGAAGAGTATCTACAGATTTAGGCAAAGACAGGATATCTATTGCGATTTTAACTAGCAACAACATGCTGGAAAATTAATTACTAAAACTCAGAACATCGATCAATTAACAGATACTCATAGGACCCGAACCGAAGTTACAATTTTTACTCTAAGGACAACAATGGACTTCATTCCAGCCTTCTTAACAGATACCAACTGAACAGAAATAAAGTGCAACAAGGACACAAACTTTAGAAATTCAAATCAAAAGGAAGAACCAAACTCTTAATCAGAGGGACTTTAGGCATAAATCACACACAAAGACATATTCTATTGTTCAGCAACACAACATATATGAACTTGAATCAAAATGACTGATCATTAAGAGCCAATAATAAACCAAAGAAGAAAAGAAACATTTGAGTGAGGAAGAACAAGAAGTAACAGTAGACTTCAGATTGCAAACAAAACGCCAGCTAAAACGTGTTAAGGTCAAAAGGAAATTACCTTTTCCCAGGCAGCGAACTTAGACACGAGACGAGCGGAAGAGAAAGCTTCCACCACCACGATCGACTCCGAGAATCCCAATGAGCAGCAAGAATATTGTGTTTGAAAAAAAAAATAGGAATCTAAGTACTCTCTATAATATTTATTGATTTTTGAGTCTGTTTTTGCCGCAAAACCAATGTATTTCTATGCATCTTTCCCTTATATCAACTCAAATTTCTCCAACCCTAAACAATGAAGAAGGAAGGGGTTTATATAGGAGAGAGTAGAGGGAACGAATAAGGTGCCAGCTCGAATTAGTGTCAATATTATCGTTGTCAAAAGCTAAAAACTAAAGCTACACTTTAAAAGTGTACCCAAAAATATTTTTGGCAACAATTTATAAGTGTTGTCTAGATTTAGTGTGGCCTTAGGACTAAAATGGTGTAGTGGTAATTTGATGTTATTATAGATGCTTGTACATGTTGAGAGTGATGCTTTCACTTGTTCATAATTGAACATTTGTACTCATTGTGACTCATGCTTTGCTGGAAATTTGAACGAGGTGTTGTTGCTCGTATTCTGAACTGTCTCTTTTTTCTTCTGAAAAACTTCAATGACGTTCCTGCATCCACAAAAAACTTGTCAATTTTGGGGAGCTCCTCGCCCTTTTGACTTCTCCATATTCATTGAATGGGGGAATAGGATGATCTTGAGGCAAACTTATAGACCTGCATCCATAGAAAATTGTTAGTTTTTAAAACAAACTGATCTGTGTTGAGTTCTTCAATTGCTTGCTCCTTGTCTTGCTATCTTCAGTTGATCACTCTTATCTCTTGCTTCTCGATAGACATAAGATGAAATTATACAAAATGTTTGACATATCAAAGCCTAAAAAAAGATTTTCAAAAATCAACTTGGGAAAGGTCACTGTTAAATATCATGTCATGCACAACTTAAATGAACGTCCTTGGTTCGAAACTTCGGTGTATCTGATAGCTTGTTCTGGAGAATTCAAAATCCTTAAAGCTTGGGAAATTTCTTACACGGTCCTCCCAAAATTTACTATAATTGAAAGGTTTTGCAGTTGACTCTAAAATCCAAAGGTGTCGGAGATTGTTGCAGTTGACTATGAACTTTAACGATGCCAGAGATCATTTGAAGTTAGCTTTAAACTTCTAATATGCTTGAAATATTCAAAATTTACTGCAAACTTCTAGTGATGCTTGAAGGAATTTTTTAGGCCATCCTTAAAAATTTCTGTCCCAGTTAGATGTCTTGGGTATCTCAACTGTTGATGAGAAAATCATTGAATTTTTTAGATCCTCTCAAAAATTCTGTCATTTTGCAAATCTCAACGTAACTTCAGTCTTGATTTGTTGGAGAGATATTTTTCTTGGGAATTTTTGAGTTCCTCTCAAAAATTTTATCCCAGTTTCTATTGTTAAGAAAAATAGAAATCTTACGGGAGATATGACCGAGCCGTTGTGGTGCCTACGTATCCCGTTGATGCATGAATTAGGTCAAACGTAGTTCTCCCTCAAAGATTAAGAGAAAAAAGAAAATTAAACAAGGAACCGACTGAGACAGACATAGGCCGCCTATGTATCTCATTCTTGAGAATTCAGGTCGAACGTAGTTCAAATACAGAAGGAAATATTGAAAATATATAAAGGGGTGACCGAAGCCGACATAGGCCGCCTACGTATCTCATTCTTGAGAATTCAGGTCAGACATAGTTTATTACAAAAGATAATTTTCTAACTACAGAACATCAAACGATTACAAACAAACGATGCGATTACAGGGAAATAAGCAAAGAAACTCTAAATCTTCAAATATAATAGCTCTTGATAACATCTGAGTCGATTGACAACTTGAGATGAATGTCTATGTTCAACCACGACATGTGATCAAGCAAATGCATTATCAAAGATTTGGAACAGTTCGAGACTCAGGGTAAGTCGAATCTGGATGAGACAGAAATTGTAAATCTAGAAAAGGATGACTGTGTCAAAGAAGTCATAATCAGGGCCATCTGAGTAAAGCTCAAAAAAGCGAACTCAACAGTTTACTTATTCAATCTCATCTTCATCCACCTCATTTTTGTTCATTCAGCTTGTGACATGGCATGATATTGACAGGTTTTTTTAAAAAAATATTTATTGACACAAAAAACAAAGAGTGTTAGATAGAAAAATTAAAGCAAGTAAAATAAATTTTCGCAATAAAAGAGGCTTTCATTGAAATTAAGGAAATTCGAACATTGGCCATGACCATGAGCCATTTTGCCTTTTCCAAAACATTACGAGGGATATTAAAACATAATCAAGTAAAATTGCATAAGGAGTGGGTCTCGGGCCTCTTTCGGACTACCACCAATTATAGAAATAGCATAAAATTCATCTTTGTCTATCAAGATGAGCGAGGAATCAAGAGCGGAGTGGAAGTTCAATTAAGAACTTTCTCTATTGGCTCGGCATCTCGTATGCCTGGTGTCTCGATTATCCTCTTGGGCGCAGCATCACCTTCTTCAAAAAGATCCCCAATTCCTTCTCCAAGATCTTCATTAATGGCACATTCCTCTACCAGAAAGGACTGGCATAAATGAGGAAAAGACTTTGGTGGAACATGATTAATCACCTTCTTGTTCTGGCCCTCTCTTGACACTAAAGCAAAAGCTAGATGGGGTTTCATGCTCTTAAAATTGAGTTTCTCACTTATGCTAGGAGAAGCTACAACTTTATCATGGTTGTCAGGACTAGCCAGAACTATCGCCTTTACCATGCACCACTCATTCTCTGTCTCTATCCTATTGATAGTGAAGCCTCTATGGTTTTGTAGAGGATTATTATTGACGCTGGGTAGAACGGTCCTGGCCACTTTCTGGTCGATTAAGTTCTGGATCATGTGCTTCAAATTAATACAGTCGTCAGTATCCTGCCCAACACTGTTGGAATGATACGCACACCTTCGATCGGTTTGGTAAAATTTTGAGCTAGTATCGACTGACTTGGGCTTGACCGAATGAATAATACCTACCGCACTCAATCTCTCAAACAACTTCATCCGACTTTCAATAAGAGGAGTAAAATTTCGAGTAGGTTTCTTCTCAAAACATGGACGAGAGAGATCATAACTGCCTTGCTGAGAGGGAGGTACTTGGCGATAATTCAGAGTATTTTGGCGGGGAGGTGCTTGAAACCTTGGGTCAATCATGTTAATGGTGAATCCTCCACGATTCAACACTGAATCACCATTGTCATTGGGAGAGACAACTTGAATGGTGATAATTTTTTGATCAATCAAGTCTTGAATTTTATGCTTCAAGTTGATGCAATCCTCAGTGGTTTGTCCAGCACCTCCTGAATGGTAAGCACAATGAAGATCGGGCCTGTAAAGTCTGGAATTGACATTGACATTTTTTGGATCAATTGTTCGTATCAGACCAGCCACTTTCAATCTCTCAAAGAGTTGGGTTCGACTTTCAACCAAAAGAGTAAAGACTCGAGAAGATTTCTTCAAATACTCATGACAAGAAAGATTGTAATTATTTCGCGAAGGCAGAGGTACTTCACGATAACTTGGAGGGTTTTGGTGACTTGGTGCTGGTATTTGGAAATTTGAGTATTGTGGAGCTCGGTAGCTAAGAGGAGCATTTGAGTAATTTGGCAATACAACTTGGTAACTTGATTGAACATATGGATAATTTGGCAATGGAGCTTGGTAATTTAGATAATATGGTGGTGGAGCTTGGTAATCTCATTGGATGGGGTGAGGATTTTATGGAGCTAAATGGTAGGTTTTGGATGGTAAAAACTTTCGAACATTGACACTGGCTCTTTGATTTTTGGCTCGATTCAAATGAGATAGAGGAAACATCTTCCCTCTTCCTCCTCAATGGTCCTGAGGATTCATCTCGGGGAGTCATTCGGATGATTTTTCTGATCTTAAGACCGTGTTCAATAGCTTCACCAATTTTGACTATCTCACTGAACTTCCTTCCTAAAATGAGTAATATCCTATTGTAGTACTCCAACTCTTGAATGCGCATGAAGACTTCAATAATTTCTTTCTCGTCATGGGAGGCCTAACCCTTGCAGCCTCTCTTCTCCAATGGTAGGCATACTCTCGATAGCTTTCAGTAGAATTCTGTTTGATTCTCTCCAAAGAGTATCGATCGGGAATGAATTCTACATTGTAACCAAACCTTTCAATGAAGTCTTTAACCAAAGCGTTCCAACTTGGCCACTGCTTGATTTCTTTAGAAATAAACCATTCCAATGCTTCTCCTTTTAAACTTTGACTAAATAGTCGCATCAACGAAGCCTCATCTTTCCCAACTCCAATGAGTTGATCACAATAAGCCCTCAAATGAGTCAAAGGATTCTCAACTCCACTAAATGTATCAAACTTTGGTACTTTAAAACCTTCTGGAAACTCCAAATGTGGATGACGACACAAATATTCATAATTCAACCCCACAATGTCTGGGGTGTACTGAACGTCGTTCATTGAATTCATAACTTCCTCTTTGATTGTTTGCTCAACCTTTCATTTTATAACCTTCCACTCCTTCTCTTTCTTCTCATAATGTTCGAGTTCAACATGTGTAGCAGATGAAGGGTACGATTTTGGCGATATTGGAAGATGTAATGAGGTTTTTAGAGGTATGGGTTGAGTGGTAGGTGGGTTTTGGGCAATTTGAGTAGGAATTTGATGACTGAGAGGAAAATTCTGGAGAATGTTGGTATTTGAATTTTGAGAAGTGGGTAACTTTTGGTTTGAGGAGCTAACATGATATGGGTTAGAGGTGGTTAAGTCGATGATGGGAGGTTTTAGAATGGTAGCGGTGGTTGAATTGTTTGGAAAACGTTCGGATGTTTGATCCGAAGTAGGAAACTGGAGTGGAGGCCTTTCGTTGTTTGGAGTAGGAGTGTTGGCAATGATAGGTAGATTTGTCAAATCTCGGGTCTTATCCATTTCAGCCCTCATTTCAGCAATCTGTTGGAACAATTGTGCAATCAACTTGTTCTGTTCAACAATGATGGGGTCATTCACAGTAATTTCGGTCAAATCAGTATTCTCAACATTTTCAACCACTTTTTCTTTGCCTTTTGACAAGCATTGGCCGGGGAAGGAATCTTTGGGATCTTTAGAGCTTGTGAAGTATGGATGTTCAGCCATTTTCTCAACATAGATCAGTTTTGAGTACCCGACAAAGAAAAACAACTCAAAGGCAAATGTGTTAGTCTTTGTCGATGATAATTAATACAAAATATCACACACATTACTGTAAACACATAAGAGTTGCTTCATTTGAAGATAAACTAGCCCACATATATAGAGAAATGACTAAATAAACAGGAATTTGTCTATTTGATTTTGAGCCTAGTGAATCGACTTGAGTCGAGACAACTCGATTGTGTCTTTCATTGTCGTACTTCCAATTTTTGACTGAGATGTAACTCTAATTTCTTTGTAAGAGTTGAAGAAGATGGAGTTTCTCAAAAATGGGGACCGAACCTTGAAGGCTTCCTACGTATCTCACAAAAGAGAATTCAGGTCCTACGTAGTTCGACCCACTTGAATCTCTTTTCGATTTGAGATAAAGGGTTAACTTTTTTTTCCCTGAGATGAGAAAGTAAGATTTGAAAAATGAAGTTCGAATTTTGTTGGGAAACTAAAGACTCGAAAAGTATTTGGACGCACTTTTGACAGTGACTTGTTATTTGTGCTTAGGGGTTCTAAAAACAATTTATAGAGGAGTGATCTAGAAAATCTCCAAATAAATCAACATATTCACACAAACAATTATTATAACACATAGACAATTATTGCGCGTTTTAAACAGATATGTGACCCTTTTGTGCCAAGGGTAGGCCTAACGATTTGAAGGATGTATAACGTCATTTGAAACATTCGATTGCCCAAAAACCCAAATTTATACAAGTTTTACGAATAAACTGAATGAGGATACATAATAGGGGAAATGAGATACAAAATATCAATCCCGCGTAGGGGTACAATCGTAAACTATGCTTCCATGGAAAGATCCTTCGTTTCTTGATTTTTTGTCATCTCCGGATATCCACGCTTTTCTTTGAAATAATAACTTGCTCCTTCTTCGATTAGAATAAAGCTATAATCTAACTCCCTAACCCAAGAGACAATGTTTTGCCAAATGATGTATACATCTTTCAAATTTAAAAACATAAGTATGATTGTCTTTTTAATGACCAATGGGCCAACTTAGACACAAGGTGGGCTTCTAATGGGCCCAACACGCCTTGGGTGTTGGGTCAACTTAGTTCAAAATGCGCTAAATTTGAGATTTGGTTTTGCTCTACGCTAGTTGACTAAGAGCGGTTTTTGAAAGACCCGGAACCCAAGTGGACAACTTAGGCTGGAACTCACGACAACCATTGGACGCATGACGTACCAATAAATTGTTGATCATTCCGGAAAAGGGTCGAGTATAAAAAGTTTGGCTGCGATTATGCAGAAACCATCCTTAATCTACTATACATACAACAAAAAATGTCACGAATGCAATGACAGTTATAACAATTTAAACACAATAAGCACAGATAAACAATTCAACAATTAATATCAATTAGTTAAATAGTCAAATCTTATGATTAGAACTTAATTAAATCCCCAACAGAGTCTCCATTTCTGTTTTACTCAAAAAATAAAATGAAATGACTTGTTTTCGAAAAATCGACTTAACTTATGGCTTGGAGAGAAATCAATTTTCCAAAAGAAAGAGAGTCACCACTTAATTTCTTTAAGAAATTAAGAAAACTTATAAATTTTCAACAGATTTAAACAGACTAAAACCAATTGAAATTAAAAAAGGGGTTTGGGGTTCAATTCACATTCCGAGAAGGTGTTAGGCCCTCGGAATATTCACTAACCTGCGGTTGACCAACGATTTGACTAAAACATTTGACTAACTTGAATTAATTAAGTAAGAAAATCTTTTTTTTATTTAAGAGAATAAACTAAGGGGGACTTTCTAAGGGAAATAATATATAGGTAGTAAGACAAATAATAAAATAAGATAAAACTAAGTAAAAATATAAATATTTTTATTTGAATATAAAAGGAGAAATGACTTTCTTTTGGGGAACTTAATCAAATAAAACAAAGTCAAATAAAAGGTTAGTTAATACAAACAATAAATAATAAATAAATACGAGTAAAGGAAGAAATATTGAATTTGGGTCTTTTGGGTTCAACCTGTCCTAAGCTAAATAATGGGCCAACTGCAAGTTCAACCCATTTAGTTTCTTCCTCAACCTGTCATTGTTGCAATAGGGCTTGGGCATTTGGCCCATTTTTACCCTCAAATAACAGGATATACACTAGGCGTATATATGATGTATACACCATGTATACGAATTGTTTTTGGACTCCCAAACCTGTATTTTAACTTGTACTTTGTATCTCTGCATTTTTCAACCCGTCTTTCTGTATTTTTGACCCTGAATATGGTATTTTTGCTATGTATACCAATGTATACTGCTGTCCCCTTTTAGAGGTTTTGGAGGCTTACATTAGCTTCCCTTTCACCCTCAAACACCAAAGGCTGACTCGATACTTGAAAATACAGGGATATGATGAAAAGAGTCTAATTTAGACTCCGCGAAGCATCACATGTGACATAAATAAACAAAATATACGTGAGTAACAAACCATTGTCTTAATATACAGTAGCCAACTAATTCATGTTTGAACACAAGAAGAAAATAGCTACAGTCGAATAAGTAAACAACGAAACATCACTATTCAATTAAACATTTTAGACAATGACATAATTCAACATGAAATGATGCCCATAAAGAGTAGCATTGCTTAGCAGGAACACCAACTAAATAACTCAATTGAATAGCAAATGAAAATTAGGAAGAGTATCTACATATTTAGGCAAATACAGGAGAACTACTGCGATTTTAACTAGCAACAA
The DNA here is from genome assembly GCA_029582685.1 of Solanum piurae. Classification (NCBI taxonomy): domain Eukaryota; kingdom Viridiplantae; phylum Streptophyta; class Magnoliopsida; order Solanales; family Solanaceae; genus Solanum; species Solanum piurae. Next base: position 15,081 of record JAJOOO010003442.1, read on the forward strand.
CATGCTGGAAAATTAATTACTAAAACTCAGAACATCGATCAATTAACAAATACTCATATGACCCGAACCGAAGTTGCAATTTTTACTCGAAGGACAACAATAGACATCATTCCATCCTCCTTAACAGATACCAATTGAACATAAATAAAGAGCAACAAGGACACAAACTTTGGAAATTCAAATCAAAAGGAAGAACCAAACTCTTAATCAGAGGGATTTTAGGCATAAATCACACACAAAGACATATTCTATACAACAATACAACATATATCAACTTGAATTAAAATGACTGATCATTAAGAGCCAATAATAAACCAGAGAAGAAAATAAACATTTGAGCGAGGAAGAACAAGAAGTAACAGTAGACTTCAGATTGCAAACAAAACGCCGGCTAAAACGAGTTAAGGTCAAAAGGAAATTACCTTTTCCGGGGAAGCGAACTGAGACACAAGACGAGCAGGAGAGGAAGCTTCCACCACCACAAGCGACTCCGAGAATCCCAATGAGCAACAAGAATATTGTGTTCGGAAAAAAAATACTGGAATTTAAGTACTCTCTATAATATTTATTGATTTTTGAGTCTGTTTTTGCCTCAAAACCAATGTATTTCTATGCATCTTTCCCTTATATTAAATCAAATTCCTCATACGCTAAACAATAAAGAAGGAATGGGTTTATTTAGGAGAGGGTAGAGGGGGCGAATTGGGGGGAGAATGGGCAGATTTAGGATGCAATTCAAAATTTGAATTTCAAATTCCTTAAGAGATAAGGTGCCAGCTCGAATTAGTACCAAACTCCAACGGATTGAGAACCATGGTCGTCCGATTCCGAGCCAAGAACGATGAGGCACGTGAGATGCAGACACCTGGCTGATTCAGTATGATTCACGTATAGAGGATAAGGGAGAGAGGAGACATGCGAGCTGGAGTGGGCAGCTGAGCTCGATCGTCTGGACTGCTGAAGTTATGGGTTTTGCACGAGGAAAAAGAACAAATAGAGGTCGCGTTGGTGTTGTATTGTATAGTTGTTGCTGATGTCTTGGAGTTGTTTGGGCTGGGTATTTGGAAATGGGCTGGGATTTTAAAGAGAAAACATGGGCTGCTGGAAAATTGAAAGAAGAGGGACCAACACTTGTTGTTTTGATGGGTTTAAGATGTTGGCGGAAAATTGTAATTAAACAATGACCAAATTCGTATTAAACATGAACAAAATGAATTAACATAAATTAATTAATGAGCCTCTTAATCTTAACGAAATAAAATAATAACTTAATTATAAACTAATTAATCTAAAAAATATAAACTATTACTAGACTAATTAACCAAATATTTAATTAAAACAAAATCTTTTTGAGACGATTTTTGAATAATCATAAAATATACTAATTATATACATAATTATGTAAAACATACATATTATCTAAAATTTATAAAAAGTGCCAAAACTATTTAAAATAACTTGCGAACTATATAATTATTTTTTTTGAAATTTTATAAAACTAATTATTTTAAATCGTTTGAAATTGAAGAAGCTCGAAATGATTAATTTATATTGTGGAGGTCCAAAATTGGGTGTCAACAATGATTTGAGTTCTTGAGGTTTTGTGTGCTTCATTCTTTGATAATGGGGTTTTGTTGAGTTCTTGAGGTGAGGATCTTGTTTATGAGCATTGTTCTTGAGAGATTTCGAGTAAATTTTCATTAAATTGTGTTGGGTAAATGAATCTAAGGAAATTTGGAAGAGACCACTCGATTCTAAGTGAATTAGGGCCGCCAGAAACCGAAGAGGAAAATTCGTTGGATTTTCAGGGTAGGGGCTGGGGCGACACGCCACTAATGCGCCAGGGGGGCTGGCGTGCCGCGTCAGAAATGGGGCGTTGTAGTTATGGGGCTGACTCCCTGCGCCAGGAATGCTCCAAGGTCGCCTGCCTTCGTCCCCTTTCGTCGTTCGTTTCGTCTGATTTCTTTTAAAACATATCTTCGCTCTCTTATTGATTTTAACTATCCAAAGTACATCTAATCATATATATATCCTATATATCATAATCATGATGCTTGAATTCATAATTCAAATTCGAGGTAGAGTTAATAATAAAGTTTGAGAAGGTCCCTTTGAATATTTTTGAGGATTCTTCTACAATTACTTATAAATTGTATCAAGACTCGAGTAAGTGAGTACAACAATGAGAAGAGTGTATTCTTGAGTCTATGTTATTATTGAGTTCCTTGAGTCGAGTCATTCATGCCCATAAATTCCACATGAACTTCATAAATTGAGTATCTTTGAGAGGAGTAGTATCTTCGAATTCTAACTTCTTGAGTATTGAGTTCCCGATCCTTTTGAGATTATATTACTAATTATGGGACTACTATATTTTATACATGAAGGTTCTTGAGTTGAGTCGTTCATGCCCATAATTCCGTAAGAACCCTATGAGTCAAGCATTCTTGAGATGAGTAGTATCATTGAGTTCTGGAGTTATCGAGTTCCGAGTATTGAAACCTATATATGGTTATTGAAACCCTTGAATTTAGTCATTCACATCCATAATCCGGCATGAACCGTATTTTAAGAAGTCTTTTACAATTATTTATAATCTGTTTAAAACTTGAGTAAATGAGTATGAGGATGAGGAGAGTCGAGTTTCATTTTTCAAAATGAATATATGGGAACTAAGTATTCCCAAGAGTAAATGTTTTTACATTTAAAATGAGAGGAAACTTTGATTTCTGAATGAGTTTATGAGGGGTTTTGAGCACTATCTCTTTAAAGAGAATCTTTTGAGTAATAATCTCAAAGTTTGAGGATGAGGAAATGCTTTTTAACATATTAGCATGAGCTATATTATTGGGAGTAGAATTGAGCACCGATATGGGGACGAGTTCGGACAACTCAAAGTCCTCATAAACCATGTGTGCCAATATGGGTAAAAATGGTCATAATTTTTAGATGATTCCTTATTGCTTTTGAAACATAGATTAGAGGATCCACTTAGTTGAGAATGTCTTATACTCCAGCAAGGTATATGACAGTTCTGGTAGCGTGGGCGAGACACTGTATCATCACATAACTCATAGTGATGGTTATCGATTAGAGAATCTCCCAAATAAGAGTTATTATTATATTTTTACATACAATTGAGTTGTTATTGTATTTTTACACACAATTGAGTTATTATCCACTATTTTCAAAGACTTCCATATATTGCATCTTTCATCGTTGCTTTATCCTTGAGTATCTTGAGTTGAGTATCTTTAAGTTGATTATCTTACCTTTGAGTTGAGTATCTCATCCTTGAGTTGAGTATCCTATCCTTGAGTGGAGTTTGAGTTGAGTTGAGTGAGTTTCAGAAGAGGTAAGCATGTTTCCTTTCTATCCGCTCAAGCTTATGTTTATGCTTTAGAATTCCCCTCGTACATTCAATGTACTGACGCCATTTGGCCTGCATCTTTTCATGAGGCAGATACAGGTATTCAAGGTCATCAACAAATGCTCTGTTGATACCACCTGCAGTTCCACTTAGCTTTGGTGAGCCTCCTTGCTTCCGGAAGGTTCCACCTTTACTTTCAGTTTGTTAGGATGTTGTGGGTTCTATCCCGATAATCCTTCTGTAATAGTAGAGTCTTCATAAATAGTTTAAAGGTCGAGGAGTCTATCATTATTTCCTTTGTTGTTGTAATATTTTGAGTCTATGAGGCATTTAACTGTTTCTTGATAAATTATTTTCAAACGATTATTGGAGTCGAGTTTAAATTAAGTTTTTAAAGTTACTTTTGCATCACGAGTTTTCATTTTACTTGAGTAAGTCTTCCGCTGAGTAATGAGCTAGGCCAAAGGTTTTCTTAGGAACCAGCAATGGTTTTCGAGTGCCAGTTATGTCCAGGCAGTAGGCTCGAGGCGTGACAGTTAAATGCCCAAACAAGTAGGTACATAGTTTTTTTTGGTTAACTGGATAGTATTATTAGCAAAGAAGCTTAAGTATCATTACAAAATAAGGGAATAGTATTATTCCCTGTATATATGATAGCATTGGTTCCTATCAAATTACTATTATGAGTAGAAATTTCCCTTGGATAAGTAGTTCCTAGTATATCTGCCAAAACTGCCTCATTTGCAAACATCGGAGGAACTTGCAAAATCCTTGTGTGCTCAAATAATCGATTCTTGGCCCCTTCCTTGGCAAATAGGTCGGCTACCTTGTTTTGCTCTCTATAGGTATGCAAGAGTTTTGGATCCCCCAATAGTTGCATCAATGACCTGCATTCACAAATTATAGAGCTGTAAGATTCATGGTCATTGTTAATAAAATTTATTACTTTGAGTCTAATGGAGATTTCCAAAGGCATCAAGTTGTTATCCTTTGCAATCTTAAGTCCTTGCATAAGAGCTAATAATTCTGTCAGAGTATTAGTACTATTTGGAATACCCTTCATGAAGCCTAGTATCCAATCACCTCTATTATTACGTATAACTCCTCCAATACCCCCTACACCGGGATTACCTAAGGAGGAACCATCAAAAATGAGTTTATAATGGCCAAGTAATGGAGGTTCCACTTTAGGCTAATAGTATGCTTAGTAGCAACATCTTTCTTAGCAATTAAAAGAGCGTATTCAGTAGATTTTGTGATGGTATCATGAGTATTTATGAGAGAATTCTTCTTATTAAAGAGATTATCATTTCTAGTTAACCAAATATGGCATAAGCAAAATGGAATTAGTTCTTTCCATGATAAGAAGTTGTTAAAGGGATTCTTCTTAACTAGATTCCAGGTGTTGCACAATTCATCAGAAGAAAAGATGTTATTGTTGAGTAGAGTGGGATTAGAGCTATTTTGGATGATTGTATTCCAAAATAACTTTACATTACAATAATACAAAATAATATGGTTGATGGTTTCATTTGTAGTCTCGCAAAATGTGCAAACGGGAGACATATTCATGCCAATAAGGTTAAGATATTGGTTAGTAGGTAATTTTTTGTGGTAGAGGAGCCAAATGAAGTACTTAATCTTATTTGGAGCTTAATTTTCCAAATCCAATTGAAGTTTTTGTTACTATTGTGAACAGAGCTATCCTCGTTGGAGTCCAAGAACGTGTAAACAGATTTTGTTGTGAATAGACCATCCGAAGTTAGACGCCACACGATTTTATCATCAATGGAGCTCATGTCGGGGACATAAGTATTTTGTATAGAAAAAATGAGGGATTGTGGTAAGGAGAAGGATAATCTATTAAAATCTCAAACTCTATTGATGAAAAGGTCTTTGATCTTTATATTTTCCTCGTCTCGATTTAGAGGACCTTGGATACAACTTCTAATGTTACTATGGAAAGGTATCCAAATATCATGCCAAAATTTAACTGAACAACCATTATAGGCGACCCATGAGGTAGCTTTGTTACAAGTTTTCCATCCATTAAGAATACACTTCAAGGTGGATGATGAATTAGCTCTAGGGGATCTATTAGAAGTGTAATTTTTCGAGATAAGGACATTAGCCCATGGAGTTTTAGGATTCTTGAAAAGCCTCCATGCCAGGCTAGCATGCATGACACTATTTTTTACTTCTGCCTTATGCATGCCAAGCCCTCCTTCATCTTTAGGTTTTGTAATGGTATCCCAACTCACAAGATGAAGTTTCTTTTTGGTGTTGGTTGTGCCCCAAACAAAGTTTCTCTGAAGCCTATTGATTTGGTTGGTTATTTTACGAGGGAGGATAATGTATTGCATTACATGATTCATTATGCTACATAGGCAAACTTTAGTAAGAGTATTGCGACGAGCGATATTCAAATATTTCCAACCGGCAAGTTTAGAGTTCAAATTGTCTATAATGAATTGAAAATCACTATGAGTAGGTCTTTTGTGAAGGATGGGAAAACCAAGATAAATCCCAAAGTTATCACTGTGTTGGATTGATAAAATGGATGAGAGATTGGAGATAACATCTGACAACTTACAGTTGGAGCTGAAGATTACTTTGGACTTGGAAAAATTGATGTTTTTTTCTAGAAGATTGATTGAAGTCCATAAGAGTATTCAAAATAGTACGACAATTCTTGGTATTTGCTCTTGCCATAAGTGTGAGGTCGTCTGCAAAGAATAGGTGTGATAGTTTTGGTCCACTTATACCTATTTTTATTAGAAAGCAATTAGCACATGATACTTGTCGATCGATGCTTCTAGAGAGTCTTTCCATGCATAGAATAAAGATATAAGGGGACATAGGATCCCCTTGTCTTATTCCTCAGGAGGGGCAAAAAAAAATCGGTGCTCGAACCATTAATTAAAATGGAGATGGAGCTAGTGCTTATGCAAGATAAAATAAGCTTGATCATGTTGTCAGGAAAGATAAAAAAATATAAGAGTATATCTAATGAATGACCACTCCAGTCGGTCGATTGCTTTTTCCAAATCAATTTTAAGGATCATGTTGGCATTCTTACCCTTCATCTTCTTAAAATGACTAATAACTTCCTGAACAATAATTGCATCTCCTATTCTTTAGGAAGCTCGTTTGATTAGGACTAATAATTTTGTATAAAATAGGCTTGATTCTATTGATAATAATTTTTGTAATTATTTTATACATGGTGTTGCATAGCCCAATAGGTCTAAAGTTCTTTATATTTGAGGCTTTGACACATTTAAGGTGAGACTATGATAAGTTTTCTTCATTTTTGGACTAATAGAGCAACATTTAAACACGTTTAGACAGTACTCAACGACAGAGGGCCCAAAAATATGCCAATATTTTTGGTAAAAGAAAGGGTGTAGACCATCCGGGACATGGGCTTTGAAGGGATTGAAAGACTTAATGGAAGCTAGGACTTCTGAGTCATTTAATGGAGTTCTGAGATGGTTGTAGTCGCTAAGAGTGAGAATGTTTTGCTCCCTAGTGTTTTAAGCAACTCTAAGTTGGGCAGATGTATGACTATAAGTGAAAATATCCTTAAAATAAGAGATAATGTTGCTTCTAATCGTATTTTTGTCATATATCCAATTGCCACCTCATCATTTAAACACAAAATCCTATTTCTTGTTCTTCTATTTAAGGTAGATGTATGAAAAAACCTAGCATTCGCATCTTCTTAATAACCCAATTAACCCTTGATTTCATTCTCCAGAAGTCATCTTCTTGTCTTAGAATTTCGTTGAGTTCTCTATTGAGGTCAGTCTCTAAGTTATGTAGGAACTTGTCGAAAGGGTAATTGTTAGAAGATTGGATACCTTCAAGCCTTGCAAGTATCCTCTTCTTATTATGAAAAATATTTCCAAACACGTGTTTGTTCCCATGCGTTGTTACTTGACAAAACTCTTTTGTCACTCTATCTAAGCTAGGATTGTTCCTCCAACTATTTTGAACAATATCCAGAAGCTCTGGATGTTGACACCACATTTTTTCAAATTTAAAGAGCTTGGGTGCCTTATTTCCATAATCCTGGAATAGAGTAATAAGCAGAGAAGAATGGTCTAAAGGAGTACGGGGAAGATTTGTAATACTAGAGTCAGGATACATATTGATACAAGAGTCATTGGCAAAACATCTATCTAACCTTTCAAGTGTAAGAGCATTTTTCTTTCTATATCTTTTATTGGTCCAAGTAAATTTTCTCCCTTTAAATCCTAAATCCACTAGCTTACAATGATTCGAGCAGTCCCAAAAATGACTAGTGCGAGAGTTGTTAATATTGTTATCTCCAAACTTCTTCGAGGCTTTCAAAATATCATTAAAGTCACTACCAATAAGCCAACTATCATTGTAAGAGTTAAAGATAGTCTTGAGAATATTCCATAGGTTTTTCCTATTTTCCAAGGAATTACTCGCGTAGATTAAACTAAATAGCCATAGGGTGTGTCATGCCCCAAGCCTACACACTGGGCGGGACTGGTACTCGAGATACATTGTTGGCCCCAAGAGAACCCTTGGTCTGGCTTACTTACTCAGCGGAAGACTTTAAGCATTAAGAAAAACTACTCAAATCCAACATAACTCAACTGTCTCAAACTGAACTCATAATGTTTTAAAAATAAACATTTAACTTAGCCAAAATGGCAACTCAAATCTGAACATAAGTCAATAACACAATAAAGACAAATGAACTAACTGACTGTGTATCTATGAAGACTATAATAAATGAGATCGATATTGGGACAAGACCCCAACATCCTAATTAACTAAAATGATAAAGTAATGAAAAAGGGGATCCTACGGAAGCAAGGAGGAACACCAACTCTAAAGATCAACTGGATCAACGATGCGCTGGATGTTGATCTTGGTTACCTGCGTCTGCAGCATAAGACGATGCAGGCCAACTAGAATCAGTACATAGAATGTATGAGTATGCGAGTTGGAATGCTAAACAAGATATAGGCTTGAAAAGAATCTGAAAGAAACAATTACCATAGCGTTACTCAACTTCTAAATAACTTAACTCAATATAAAGCAATAAAACATATGAAATCTATAGAAAGCTTGTAAAAACAATTGAAACAACTTAGTTCGTTAAAGAAAGTGCAATAACAAACTCAACTTTACTCATATAGAAAATAATATAGTTTTCTGTGGGAGATTGTCTAACCGACAACCACACTATGAGTCTAAGTGGTGATACAACACTTTACCTCACGCTGCCAAGGACCATCCTATACCTTGCCGGGGGTATAGGACCTAACTCACTAAGTGGATCCACTAGTCTATGCTAAAAGCAACTTAAGGAGTCATCTAAAAAGTATGATCATTTACTACTCATGATGGCTACATGGTTTATGGAGACTTGAGTTAATATGAACTCGCATCCCCATATCGGTACTCAATACTTCTCCCAAAATATTCTTAGCTCATGTGTTTGTAAAAACAAAACTCTTTCTTTGATTTGAGATAATTACTCAAAACTTAGCTTAAAAGCTCTCTTGGAAATCTCAGTTTCCTTTCTTGCTCAAATGTGAAAACATTTACTCTTTAACTGAAAACTAGCTCAAAGGCTCGTTTGGAATTCAAGGTTTTCTTTCTTCTTTAAATGTGAAAACATTTTCCTCTTTGGGAATACATAGTCCCGGTATACTCTTTGAAGATATGAACTTCAAACTTTACTCTTTGCTTAACTTGAAACTTAAGTCTTAAAACAAAATTAAAATGTTTGTGAAAGACTTTTGAAATACTTTATGAACTTCTCTTGACTTGACTCTTGACTTCTCTTGACTCGACTCTTAACTTTCCTTAAATTGAATTCATGGATTCAAGGATTATGATTTGTGATAGGAAAGATCTCATGATGTTTAGGAATGATTTTAGATATCTAAACATGAGAAAAGATCAAAATATCAAAATTAGAGGGTGGGTCCACGATGCGGAGAGGCATTTAAATTTTAGTTTCGAAAATAGCTTTTGAGATAGAACACTCCGTGACGGCTCCGCGACGTGAAACGAACTTTCCCAAAACTGGGAAGCAGCTCCGCGACGCGCCACCACCACTAAATTTCGACCGACGAAATTTCTTCTTCATTTCCCAGCCCCAATTCGCCCAAACTCA
>JAJOOO010003443.1:0-26408 GCA_029582685.1 Solanum piurae
TCTACACTTGATTCAGCTGTTGAGCCACAGCGTTCTTCCCGCCTCTGTGAACTATCAAATAGAAGGAATGACAGATCAGAGGGAGAAAGTCTCTGTGGACTGTCAAATAGACGGAATGACAGATCAGAGGGAGAACGCACGGGGAATGACATATCAAATGGAGAACGCATGGGAAACGACAGATCAAAGGGAGAACGTACAGGGAATGACATATCAGAGGGAGAACGCATGGGGAACGACAGATCGGAGGGAGAACGCACGGGGAACGGAAGATCAGAAGGAGAACGTACGGGGAACAGCAGATTAGAGGCAGAACGGCTCCGTGAACTGTCAAATAGCAGGAACTCCAGATCAGAGGGAGAATGCCTCCGTGGACTGTCAAATAGAAGGAACGCCAAATCAGAGGGAGAATGCACGGGGAACGGCATATCAGAAGGAGAACGCACAGGGAACGACATAGTAGAGGGAGAACGCACGGGGAACGACAGATCAAAGGGAAAACAGCTCCGTGAACTGTCAAATAGCATGAACTCCAGATCAGAGGGAGAACGTCTCCGTGGACCGTCAAAAAGAAGGAACAGTAGATCAGAGGGAGAACGCCTCCGTGAACTGTCAAATAGAAGGAACTCCAGATCAGACAGAAAGTTAAACTCGATCAACTTTGACTGTTACCTGGAGTAAGTTTGTGATTTTGTGTACTAAATTATGCAGTTTGGTCATATGTTTCCAGTTTCTGTTTTGAACATATCTTTTTGGGATAATGTAGGAATATATGGAGGAAACTACCAGAGGATAAGAAAAATTCGTTTGCATGCCTCGACTCCATGTGGTTTTCCTCATACAGAAACAAACAGTATGAGTCTAAGGTGTTGAGATGGATTAAGAATATAGACATATTCTCGAAAAAATATGTTTTTGTTCCCATCGTTCTCTGGTATGTGTTTCTGATTTGTTATCTGGCTTTGCCAAAGTTACATATCATTTGAGGTTGTGCTTTGTAGACTGAGATGTCATTCATCAGGGGTCATTGGTGTCTTTTGATCTTTTGCCATCTCGGTGAAAGTCTGGAGTCAGAATCAACAACTCCCTGTATGTTGTTGCTGGATTCGTTGCAGATAGCAGACTCCTCGCGATTTGCACCTGAGATAAGAAAGTATTTTCCTCGACCAACATCCTACCTTATGACTTTGGTTTTGCTAGTTATTTTGCTGTTTATGCTTTGTTTTGTTCGATTTGTAGATTTGTTTCCAGCATATTCAACAATGAAGAGAGGCCCGAGAGCAAGCACCTGATTAAGAAAATCCCATTATTGGTTCCTCAGGTCACAATACTTTTTCTCTTGATTCTGATGTTACTTACTAGGTGTGTTTAAACACATTATGCAGTTATCGACTTGATGTAACATTCAATATGATGGTATCTCATTTAGAACGACTTGAACGTTTCAGGTACCGCAACAGAGAAATGCTACCGACTGTGGTAAATTTGTTTTGTTCTACATTAGCCTTTTCCTAGAGAATGCTCCAGAAACTTTTAGCATTTCAGAAGGCTACCCTTACTTTGTGAGTACTTTGTCAAACTATTTAGATAATCAAATAAATAGAAGTATTCCCTCACACACTTAACACGGTATCCGAGCAGACAAAGGTTCTGAATTTGAGTCTCATCGCCACCCAAAAAGTATATCTACGTGCTTGTCTCTTGAAAAAATAATCAAGCCAGCACGTGAGGGGGCGCGTTGAAGACATAATTGAATAAATAAAAGTGTCCCCTCTCTAACAGTTTAAACTTTTAGACGATATGGTCGTGCTCTTCAACAATCTTCATGTCAAGAAACCCTCTAATCCTCATACTCTTTTTTGTTTTATAGATGAAGGAAGACTGGTTTACTCATGACCAGTTAGAAAGCTTTTGGCAAGACCTGCAGACTGTGAACAAGAACTCATCATCTGCTGATGGAAACTCCTCAGATTCAGATGATGTTATATGTTTAGACTAAGAGGGGCATTTAGATTGTTTTTCTTACAAAAATATGATACTACCCCAAGGGGAGCCTCGGAACAACGATGGGTTTCGTCATTGTGTGACCTTGTGACCTATATGTCACAGATTTGAGCTGTGGAATCAGATCATGGTAGGCTGACAATGTTACACCTTTAGATCTTTACCGATTCCTATATGAACTCGGGATGCTTCGTGCACCAGATTGTTTATTTTAAATAATAGATACAGTTGAAAGGACAGGTAACTATGTCTCATTTGGATATTTAATTTTTTTCGACTATAGATATGCCTCAATTCGAAACAAGTTAAACTTCGACTATATGAATCTTCATAGACCATGTTTTCTCATTTACTCTGAACTAATGTTATCAACATAATAAGTTACTTTCATTTAAGATAAGATTTGAACCATGACGTGTACCTAACTCACACATTATGTGCACGGTTCTAATTACCACTAGATCAAAGCTTTTGCAAGTATTCACTATCTTCTTCAATAAACATGGAAGTAAGAATCAGTAATCATGGTGGGATCAATAGTGATCATATCATATCAGAAGAAGAAATTAAGCCAACAGCAACAGATAGACTAAGAATACAACAACTACATTGTTTGTATGCTTTCTTGTAATACTACAACAGAAATTCAATCAACAGCAACATAAATCTCTAGGTATCACACATGCTATTCTTGATTGTGCTTGCAACCATCAGTAGACTAATTTGGAGTTTAAGCAAGAACCAGAGATCTGGTTCAGGCAAAGTTTTCCTCCTGGCAATGAATTAGTATTAACATGAAGATTTCTCTAGTACTAGTCAATCATCAATCCATACCAAACAGACAGAAGAAGAAATGGTAAAGAAGCCATAGAAAATAGATTGAGGGAACGAGTAAACCAAGCATTGTGGAAATTTGATGAGCATTGTCAAACTTGATGTTGTACTTCATGGTCATGTTATGATACATCACTCCCCAGTACTGATGCACTGTTTCACCACCATCAGAGGTTAAGTTGTTCTTCTTCGAATTCGATTCAGGCCCGTCGTCAAACAACTGGTAAATGTAAGCCTGAGCAGCACCTTCCTTCCTGAGTGGAGTTCCAAGGCCAGATTTCAAATGCGAAATCAATCCTTGTAAGTATTTCTCAGCATACATCTGACTCTCCTCTGCATTCATGTGCTCATCATTACTTGGCCACCCTGTTTCCGTCAAAATCAGGGGAACATTCTCGTAGCCTGAAACCGCCATTGCAGCAATTACAGCATCAACCATCATATCAAACAGATTATGATACCGAACACCTGTAACAACATCATCACGGAAGTTGAACGGACCTTCCTGGAACAAAGCGAAACTAATCGGAATCTCTCCATGGAGTCGATACACATTGTACGGATACACATTCATTAACAGAGATGAATTTGTTTCCTCCAAAAACTCAAGTACAGGTCTGATAACAAGCGAGTTAACAGGCTCTTGGAACTCAGCTGAAGACGGAGGAAACGCCGTCGTAATCACGTTGATGAAGGAGAAAGTAGTAGAAACTGAAACAGTACGGATTCCCAAATCAATAAGCGCGTGGTGTAAGTTTTGCATAGCAGGGACTAAGGCAGTGGTAGGATCGGAAACTCCGGGACCGCCGGTGGAAGATATAACGTCGGAACCGACTGAAATGAGTGAAATCCGAGCACGAGGATGAAACGGAAGTACATTGTTGTAAACCCAAAGAGTAGCAGCTGAGCGATTGGCAGCGAAGGCTCCGACGAGGTAATTTGGTACGGTGAGTAGCAGGGAGATATTGGAGTAGGAAAATGCTCGGATTAAAGTTGGACTCGGATTAAGGAGGCGTACGGCGGGGATATTGAGAGATTGAAGTGCTGTAACGACATGCTCAGGCGGTGGAGAGTTGTCCACGGCGGCGGAGTAGGTGAAGCCGATGGTAGTAGTGGTGGTGGTGCCGGTGGCTGTCACGGCGGTGGGAGGGAGAATTCCAGTTAAGAGAGAGAGAATGAAGAGAGAGAAAAACGCAGTTCTCGAGGGAAGCATCATGAAAATAACACTGCCTTGAACTAACTAACTAACTTCTTTTTTAGATTTTTCTATTCTTATATACGTCCGTTTTTAATTATTTTTATTAATAGAAAGAAAACAATTTTCGTAAAAATATTTTTTGTATTTTATTTTTATAAGTGCAATTACTATACTCCCGTCTGGAAAAAATGATAACTCGATGCACGAAAAGAATACTACTAAGATTCGAGGAGAAATTAACTGACAGTCTGACACAAACATCAATGACAAATGACGGAGTAATTCCATAATTTAACACTTATGGTATATTATCCAAGGATTACTATGACTCATTTGGATATTTAAGAGTTTCTCTTTAGTTCAATATAATATAAAATATGTTACATTTTCTTTATTTTTGGTGCTTAAAAAGGAAAAAAAAAAAGTGAAAATGAGGATATTACAAGGATGACTGGTGCAAAATTCAAGCAGTTATAACATTATAATTTTATTTAATAATTTTGAAGGCTAGTACATTTTATATAATAAGCTAAAAAGAAAATTAAACACACACAAAGCTAATTATAAAATGCTCTTTTTTTCAACAGTAGAATACAAGTCGTTTGATTCATGGAATGAGATAGGATATTTCAGTATTAAATTTGAAATTAAATTTACACTTTATTTAGTTATCTCAATCAAATAAAGTATAAATTCAATTACAAATTTAATTTTAAGTATCCCATCAAATTTGATATTATTTCAACCTACCTTCCAAGTGGAATAAACCAGTTTACGAACTATAATTTTGAAATAACTTAATTTCCAAACCAAACGATCCCAAAGAGAACCTTCTTTGGATCAAAGGATTATGCATCGGTCCCTCTTCCGGCCTTTTCTTCCATTGCTCTGTGAAATTGGTTTCACACTTCTACTTTGTACCATCTTCATTCGCCTCCTGTAGTCGATATATAAATGGCGAATTTAAACCACGTAACTTATGAAAAAATTTACAAAGATTTTAAAAAACATTGGGTGTATAGTAAAAACCAAAGTAACACTAAATGTGAATTGAGGAGTTAAAATATTTATTATATTTTAACTAAAAAGAAGTTAAAACTTTGACCAATATATACAATATTATTCTCTATAGAGATAGGATATTTTTCTGACGAAGATTGTTTGATTGACCAGCCTATGATCTATATATCTATTCTATTATTTGCACATCAATAAATATTTTACGATCAATATTGCACGATTCAAAATTCAATAGATAATAAATCAACCCTTCTACTATTTGTAACTTAAATACAATAACTATAGTTATGTCTGCAAACAAGTTAGCTCAGTCAATGAATCTTCATTAATCATGTTTTCTCATTTAACTTTAATGCCATTTTCATACTAAAATATAAATGAGAGAAAATAAGTTAAATATTAAACTTTTATTTGAAATAAGTTTTGGATTATAACGTGTATCTAACTCACACATCATGTGCACGATTTTAATGACCACTGGACGAATAGTTCTTTCGTAAATATGAAAAGAAAACAATTATCCTACCAAAATTTTCCCTATTTTCTTTATTTGAGAAAATCATGTGTGATTTTTTTCTTATTGATTTTCTGTAAAAAAAAATAAAAAAATATCCCCCTCAAGAGAACCCAACTAAAAGGGAATAACATATATTTATTCCAAAAAGTAGTGAAAAGTCAAATCCAATTAGTTATGCGTTGAGATTAAGCTAAACTGAATAAAATCAAACTTTTTTTTGTTGTAAAGATTTTATCACTTTATCCGATACCTTGCAATAATTAACTATGCCTCAATCCGAAAAAATCAAGCGAAAATGATAGTTCGATGCAAAAAAAATCCCACTTTAATGTAAGGCTCAAGGAAGAACCACTCCAAAGAAGTTAATGCAAACAACCAGCTTGACTCAAACATCAAGGACTTCCGCGTAAACGTATGATTCAAAGGAAGGCCGCAACCCAAGAAGTGTGCTATACGTAGCTTTATGAATGATTGATTTCATAACTTGAACTGGTGACCTACATACCATACAAAGATAACTAAATCATTGCTCCAACGCTCCCTTCCTCGGTACTAGATTCTATACACCTTGAAAATGGCATTCGGACAGAGGAGATTTGTTTGAAAAAAGGAAAGAGGAAGAGATTGGAAAGAAGATAGAAGGGAAAAAGAGAATTATGGAAGTGATATTAGTAGAAGGCATGTAAAAAGTTTAGTGATATCGTCAAGCGAGAACGAAAGCTAGAAGCAGGCGGGTTACACGTTCCATTGTCCCGAGATGAGATACAAGTGGTTATGATCACCCCAAGGTACGCGCTAGCGCCTTTGGCAGACGATTTTGAACTTCATTTCGCAACCTTTCACTTCATGAAACCATAGCTTTCGAGACTGAGGAACAATGGGCTCAACCTCCTATCCTTCTTCACTTACGCATTAGACTTGGATCGCTTGGCACAAGGGTCGAACTTGTGCCCTACGACACAAGTCCATCAAAACTCAAAACTTCTTAGACCATAAAGAGCAAGTAAACACAAGAGTTAAAAAGGCAAAGCAAACAAATGCAAGAATATGAATTACTCAATCAAAAGGTTTCAAAAAAGGACATTCAAGGTCCCTAATTGTAGAAAGGTTTGAATACCAAATGTTGAAGAGTTACTAACAACCAAACTACTAAAATGGGAATAGAGCAGAAAAGCATATACCAAAGAACAGCACTACAAAACAATGCAAATAGGAGAACAGGCAAGCACCAAAACAAAGCTAATAATGCCAAAGAACACATCCTAACCGGAAACAGAAACCTCATCAAACTTATCTGCCGTTCCTTTTCATTTTTTTTCCTTTTATGTTGTACTTCCAATTTTAAAGATTAAGATGAGTTGATCAATTCTCACTTGGCCATCATGACCTTGACGAACTCGTCATAGTTGATCTGTCCGTCACCATCCACGTCAGCTTCACGAATCATTTCATCAACCTCTTCGTCTGTAAGCTTCTCACCTAGGTTAGTCATGACATGGCGAAGCTCAGCAGCAGAGATAAATCCATTCTGATCCTTGTCAAACACTCTAAAAGCTTCCTTGAGCTCCTCCTCAGAATCAGTGTCCTTCATCTTGCGAGCCATCAGGTTAAGGAACTCAGGGAAGTCAATGGTCCCATTCCCATCAGCATCAACTTCATTGATCATGTCTTGAAGCTCAGCCTCAGTTGGGTTCTGCCCCAATGACCGCATCACGGTTCCAAGCTCCTTAGTTGTGATGCAACCTACAGCACAGTTGCACATAGTTATTGAACATGTTAAATTTTAAGAGCTTACAGGTTACAAACACTTAAAACCAGTTTTTCACATACCCCCCCCCCCCCCCCCCTTTCTGCAGCTTTGTGCTCAGAGTGTACAACAACAATAAGGAAGCCTCAATCCCAAACAAGTTGGGACCAGCTATATGAATCCTCACTCCTCCATTTAAAGTGCAAAGAAAGGAGAAACAGAATTCAGAAACACAAGTTTCATCACAATAATAAGAAGCCTATGAATGACACCAGCAATGAGGAATACAGTTAACCATCATTAATAAGAATTATACGCGTCGATCTCCATATATAAGGTAGAAAAGCAAAAGGAAACTCATTTACAAACAGAACAGCAATAAAATTGGCAAAATCACTTGAATTCCATTCATCTAAAAGCATCAACTATTTCAAGAGGCAGCAGCTACTCATATTCAAGTACTAACTCTTGCTACCACTATATTTTACTTATTACTGCTATCTTCCAATGGCACACTACCAACCTGTGGATGTTTATAGTTAGATACATATAATTACAAACTTGGGCTTTTCTCAAGAACATCTATAGACTTGAACGCTCTTTACATCAAGTGGTAAAGCAATGAATGGAAGGTTGTGAAACCCACCATCACAAACACATTACCACATTGAACAAATGGAGACAATCCATCAAGAAATAAAGTCAAAGATATCATGATAAACTAGGTAAATCCACAAATAGGAAAAAAAATAATAAGGCAATTGACTTATATAACTTGATATAATCAAGAAAAATGCAACACCCAAAAACACGCTTTTCAAAACTTGCCAAACAAACAAATTCCCTAACTACCAAGAAATATCAGCCAAAGAATTCAACACATTGACCCAAAATCTAGAAGCCATCAATTTCTTTTGCACACAAGGGTATCGCCTAGTTGTCATTTGTCAATGCAGTGAGTTGGTTCAAATCCTAGCGGAGGTCAAAACAATAGGTGATTTCTTCCCACTTAACCAGTAATTGAGGTGGAGGTAAAAAGTACCTAATGAATTAGTCGAAGTGCGTGCAAACTAACCCAATACCACCATTATCAAAAGAAAAAAAAGATCTAGAAACCATCAGCTTCACAATGGATCCATCAAAAACCAAACCCAAACACAAATTGAAACTACCCAGCTAAAGAAACAGCATGTCCAAGGATCAAACACCGAATCCCAGAATTTCCCCGTAATGAACATAAATCTCATAATTTGCACATCAACATCAAATCATGTATCAAAACAACTGCCAATCCAAATTCTAGAAGCTACCAGTTTATCATAAACCCATCTTCATTTCCATTTCTATCCCAACATCATAACAAAGAATTAAACACCAAATCCAACAATATTCCCTTAATAAACAAAAATTCTTATCAGTAACACATCAACATCAAATCATAGATCACATCACTGTCAATCGAAAGCAACATTAACCAAAAGAATTCAACACACTGGACTCGGAATCCGTCAGTTTCACAAATAAATTCATTAGATCAAATCCAAACACAAAAATTGAAACTACCCAACACAGAACACAACAATTAGCAGCACATCAACATCAAATCATAGATCAAAACACTGTTCAACAAATTGGAGGATAAAAAATGAAAAACTCAACGATTGGATCTGAGGTAAAAACAAAAGTTATTAAAGGGAAAAAGAAGAGACCATCTCCATCCTTGTCGAATAGGCTAAAAGCTTCTTTGAACTCCGAGATCTGATCGTCAGTGAGCTGATCCGCCATTATCGATTAATTCACAGAGCTTTTTTTTTGTGTGTGTGTGTGTGAAAATGGAGAAGGCAAAGAGGTGTTATTATAATGGTCCAAAAATTCCTGAAGGGTACATCGTGGGTGGCCAAGCATCTTATTCTTTTTTCCTTTTTGACTCAAAATTACTCATCTAAGTCAAGAAAGGAATACTTCGTAATCCCGAGTTTTTGAGTTCGAGCCTTGTTATGATAAAATTGTATGTGACATATTGTATGCAAGTGAAAATATATTCAAACCATAATGGACCGAATAACAATGAGAACACTGAAAAAAGAATATGATTCAGCTCCACATAAATCGTATTCGATGTTTCGATAGTTATCGTGTAACTATCGTAAACGGAATCTTAAGAAGTGAATTGGATTGTTCGTGACATTTTGGATGCAAGTAAGAATTTATTTGAACCACAACAGACAAAATAAAACAACGAGAACAACGAAAAGGAATCTAATTCAGCTCCACATAAGTCACGCTTAGCCATTCTCCTACTTTCTCTTTAAGAACGATGTTCAAATAGTTATCATGTAATTGTCGTAAACAGAATCTTAAGAAGCAGAATTGTATTGTACGTGATATTTTGGATGCAAGTAAGAATTTATTTGAACCACAACGGATCAGATAACAACGAGAACACTGAAAAGAGAATTTGATTCAGCTCCACATAAATCATGCTCGACACTCTCTTATTTTCTCTTTAACAACTATGTTCTGATAGTTATCATGTAACTATCGTGAACGAAATTTTAAGAAGCAGAAGATAATTATAATGTGAGTCTGGAGCCTAAAGGGTAAAAAAATTTGACAAAAATTCCAAAAGGGCACATCAAATTTTGTTTTAACCAAAGGGGCAAAATCGCTGGTGGAGTAGCGATTTTGTTTTAATGCCGTTATTCCGTTAAACAATCAAAATCACTGACCTACCAACATTTTTGTCTAAAAAAAATATTCATTTTTTAAAAGAACATCGTTGTCCGTGCAACATTTTTGGGGAATTTTTTCTTAAAAAAAAATAGCAGCGATTTTTATAAAAAAAAAATATTTTTAAAATTAAAATTATATTGAAAATCGCTCCACAGGTAGCGATTTTAGTAATAAAAAAAATGGCTGCCAGATTTTGGTGGAAGAAAATTTTTATTTTGGTGAAAGATTTTTTTTAAAAAAAAATCGTATTAAATTTTCTTTATTTTTAAATCACTGACAAGAAGCAACGATTTAAAAATAAAATCACTAAAATTGCTGTCAAGGCAACGAGCGATTTAACTAAAATCGCTACCTGTGGAGCCATTTTCAATATAATTTTAATTTTAAAAATATTTTTTTATATAAAAACGCTGTCATAGCAGCGATTTTATTATTTTTTTTTTTAAAAATCCCCAAAAACGCTGCACGGGCAGCGATGTTCTTTTAAAAAATGGAATTTTTTTTTGACAAAATCGCTAGTAGGTTAGCGATTTTGATTGTTTAACAGAGTAACGGCATTAAAACAAAATCGTTACCCCACTAGCGATTTTGCCCCTTTGGTTAAAAAATAAATTAATGTGCCCTTTTGGAATTTTTGTCAAATTTTTTTGCCCTTTAGGCTCCGGACTCATTATAATGTTGTGATGGTCGAAAGGACGTTCAAGTTAAGATATATATTATGTGTAATATAAACATAAATAGACTTATTTCATTGTTTTCAATTGAACAACAATTCGACACGACTGGCAAATAAGCCGACATTAGTAGAAGGTTTTTTTTTTTGTTTTTTTTTTATTTTATTTTTTAACCCTCCCTAGGAGCTCCCCCACCCCTTTTGCTCCCTTGGTGACTCGAACTCGCAACCTTCGGGTTGAAAGTGAGGGGTGCTTACCATCCGAGCAACTCCCTCTCGTCTTAGTAGAAGGTTTGATTCAACGAACAACAAGGTTGAGAAATCAAAATAAATAATTTGGTTTGTTTGACATAATGCAAATATTAAATAGGCGACCATAAATTTTAAATATTTTTTATTTTATTTGTTTTGAATAAAATTTATAAAGTTTGAATTGATTATACAGTTGTGATTGGTTATACGTAGATGATTAAATTGAACAATTTTCTCTAACAAGGCACACGAAGACAACTCCAAAATTCCCCTTCCAATAAATTGTTAGTAACTATTCCAAAAATTCTAATTCTATTTTATCCAAATGCTTGTAGATCTTTTTTTTTTATTAATGACAAGGGAAACCCACGGCCGTTAATCTTTGGGTGTGCACATGGTAACACCCACGCTCCTATGCAATAGCTCGCAAACCACATAGGGGAGGTAACCCACACTAGGCAAGTCCGATGCGATGAGCTCAACCCAGAAGGCAAACCCCTTGCTTTGGTTGGCAAGGGGTATCGAACTTGAGCCCTCCAACATGGAAGTCCCAAGCTCAAATCACTGGGCCACCCCGAAGGGTCAATGCTTGTAGATCTTTTTCAAAATCGCAA
The DNA here is from genome assembly GCA_029582685.1 of Solanum piurae. Lineage (NCBI taxonomy): Eukaryota > Viridiplantae > Streptophyta > Magnoliopsida > Solanales > Solanaceae > Solanum > Solanum piurae. The sequence goes on from JAJOOO010003443.1 coordinate 11,593, forward strand.
TATTAACAAGGAGCAATTTCATAAGTGGCGCTATTAACGTCCTTTCCTACAAAAGGCGACTCCATTCCCAGAACTATGATATTCTCCTTGCCACCTTACAAAGGAAATATTACTCCAAAAAAGACTAATATGCCAACTTTTGCATACACTGAATCAACTCCATTTACATCCTTGTTTGAGAATGTACAAAATTCCCAGGGCCTTCAAAAAATAAGGACAGGAGGGAGAACTAGGAAGTATCACAAAAATAAGAAACAAAAAGTTCCGCGGCTATGCAGAAAATTCACAAGATGATCCGCGTCTACGTTTGCTTTCCTGTATGATATACTGACTTTTTATAAAATGGAGACCATGATTTCAGTCTTCACCACAACATACATCATATACATGTTCCAGTGGCTGTCTTTGAGTGATTAATCGGTAAAAGTTGGACTGGAAGTGCATCACTTCTTAACTAGATTCAGCCAACCGTGCAAGAAACTCAGTATCGTTCCAAGGTTTGAAGGCTCCTGCATTAGTGAGATTCTAGCAAAACACCAAACGAGAAAGTATGTTACTAAAACTTATCGATAAAGGATGCAATAAATAGAACAATAACAACCATGTCTCAATCCTTAAACAACTTGGGGTCGGCTATATGAATCTCACTTCTTCATTTAACCTCATTTCATATTATCAGAATACATGCAATATACATTTCATAGTGAAAAACAGGTTGCCGACTAAAAAGTAGAATGGAATTTAAATCATTGATCGCTCATCCTGAAACTCCGTTTACTAGCCAAATGGGATCATAGCTCATGTAACTCATAATCCTCATATTCAACCAGTATATGAATATAATAATTTCAGTATTTTGGAAGCTTAAACAGGAAGAAGTCCTCAATCACCAAAATAGTCTTGATTATGTGAACCACTTGAACATTAAAACTTAGGTCACTGCAGAACTAGGACAGGATGCAAAAGAGACATGATTTTGTCGTCTCATATTAACACATTGAGTGTCTCTGAAACGTAGTTCTAATTATAACGAAGAAAGCATCCTTACTTATAAGTTACTGAAATTGATCATTTGGAGGGGGGAAAAAATCAAAGACGATGAAACTGACATTAGCTACAAAAGCACAACTCATGGTATGTCCTTTTATATCTTTTGCTAGTTCTGAATTCGTTATCAATTTAATTCTTACGTATTTTAGTAAAAATGCATAGGTAACTAGCTCGAACAAAACTTAAACAGAGCGATAGCTACTTCTCATAAAGTGAGGTGATCAGGTACTTGCTGATTGCCCCCTGATCAAATCAACATCATTCTTTTTTGGCGTAAATATGGATAGACACTTTAACTTGGTCTCAACTGGCAATTGGACACTCCAACTCAAAGGATGCACATCTAGACTCGTCAACTCGTCTTCACTGTGTCAGTCGAAAACTCCAACTTACAAAATGATCATCTAGACACCTCCAAAATTTATGTGTCACGTGAGGTGTCCACGAGACACAACAGGGACAAGTTGAGATTTTTAGATGTGCATTCTCAAAGTTGGATTGTTTAGTTGTCAGTTGAGGTAAAGTTTTATGCCTTTTATTTCTTTCTTTTTTGGATAAAGTATCAACATTGTTAATGTTGTTAATAAAATGATTGCAGTGTTACTTATTTTTTCCAGAATTCAAATTCAAACTACAACAACATGACCAGCATAGTCTCACAATTGGGGGTTTGGAGAGAGTGGGTGTACGCAGACCTTACCCCTACCTTCGTGAGGTAGAGAGGTTGTTTCCATTAGACCCTCAGCTCAAGAAAATCGTTTTTTCTGGACAGTTAGAAAGAAAATGCTATGATGAAAATCAAATTCGAACTAGCAATTAGCTTCTGATATAGCTTTAATCCTTGTATTTAAAACATAGATCAACAATATCTTTTGACCAACAACCTTCTTTCATTGATTAGCAACAGATGGACACACACATATCAAAAGCACAAGCCGAAAGAAAACCATCAATCTTCTCTCCATAAATAAGGCTGAGATGACCCACTCACCTGTAACCAAAACGAAAAGCCACGCATGATCTTCAACTTCTTCCTCTCGTTACTACCAACTTCTTTAAGCCTTTCCTTAAGGTCTGCAGTATAAATAAATTGAAAAGATGTACTATTATGTAAATGGCGTATAGTGAAACTAAAGTGAAAATTAAGCACAAATTTGAATGACTTCATAGTGCCCAAACTGCCGAGAACTCAGAGAAAGGTGAAGTTGAAGATTGTCATTGATATACAGCAGATATGAATACATCAAACTTACAAAAGAAGAAGACAAGAAAATCACCTAAATCAATTAATGTTTCTAGCAATCGACAATCCCTAATTTCCCAAAATATCAAAGAACAACTAGTTCACATTACTAGCAATAGACAATCCCAAATTTCCCAAAATTACAAAGAACAATTAGCTCTCAACACTGAGCTTCCATTGTTTCATTGGGCAAACTGTTCTTATGAAAACATGAATTATTTTGGTTAAAGGAACAGTACAACGCAACTTAAATATAATCTGGTTCCTTCGTGATTTCTATGCTTTCAGGTTCCTATTCTCAAGAGAATTAGAAGCGGGTGAGTTCTTGGTGTGCATACAAAGGAAAATAATTTTCAAATGCTGTTTTAGTACTGCAAGAGTTTCGATCTGTGGTGCACTATATACAAATAGTCAGCTTATCATATAGTCTGTAAGTGATATCCTAGATGGTAAACTTCTTCATAAAACGTAGGAAACAGAAGATTTCTTAAGTTTAAAATGGAAATTAAAAAAAAATTATTTGCAGAATGACTCCAAAGTACAATATCACATTGTTCCATTTTTCTTGAGTGGTAAGATGGTTATAAAATATAATCAGGACACAAATTTTGGTTGAGAGGAATAAAATTTTGAATAGATTTCCAGACAAAATCCATTTGGAGCATTACATCAATATTAAAACCTAGCGACATGACAATGATGGTTCAAAACATGGGTGTAATACCATAGTTGGAGACAGATAAAAAGTATAAATTCCAACCGTATACAGATATTATTAAAGCTTTTCCTTTTTTTTTTTGTTTGCCATCACTAAGTTTCCCTGAGATGGTGCATATTAATGACCTAGAAGTCCTCCAGCTTGACGGACATTGGCTTCAAATGTAATATAGGGTGAAAAAGTTCCCATATCTTTTGTGAAGATGTACTTAGGAATGAGGATCTCACTGTAGGAGAAGTGCAAAACTTTGCGAGAAACGAACAATTTGAAAAAAGGATTCTTAGTTTCTTATTGTTCGTAGTTCATGATTTTCTCTATTTCTTTTTCTTTCCGTAATTCATTCACAAATAAGCCAACTGTCCAAGACTTCACTTAGCAATTGACCTCCTCATACTTGGGAGGTTGTAACACAAATAGACAAATTCATAATTTTTTTTGAGAAGGAAGAGGCATATTAATTTATTTCTTTGTAGAAGTATGAAGCAATACTAAAAATAATTTTACATCTAGCTTGGAGCTACTAGTCAGCAGTCAACCTAAATTACTAATTATGCTATGGCCTATGGATGGTATAAATGACCAGGGTTCCATAAAACTTAAAGCCAACCAATGTTATCAAAAGTGAAAAGCGCAAAAAAGCTCTAAGGTCCTTTGGAGCTTTAAGTGCAAATAAAACATGGCCTTTAAATGAAAAAAGGTGCAAATGGAGAAAATTTACAAATATATGTATGTTTAGTCCAAGACAAATAATTATAAGCATGAATAACAAATATATAGACAGAAGTTTTGATTTTTTTTTTACCCTAGAGTGAAATATCAGTTGTTTAGTGTCCTACGATGACACTGAAGTGCCCATTAAGTGAGGCAAAGCACTCACATGTTTTGAGCCTTTGTACTACGTAAAATCTTAAAACATTTTGCGTTATTATTTTTCCTTGCCAGCATACTTTAGAGAAACTAGCAAGACATTCAAAGATGATATCAGAGACTGCAAAATTAAAGTGTTTTAAGATATAAGAAGGAAATTACTCCAAGCATTTTGAGTTCAATGACAGGTGAGGACCATTACCCAAATATTTACTAATGTTTGAGAGGGCATTAATTCACCAGAACAACAGGTTATATATTAGACATACACAACAGAAACCAAGCAAAGGTGCAGTGGTACCAAAACTTTGAAACCACTGGAAATTGTATTATCAATGAAAATGCAACTTACAGGATGTTGAACTTACCTGTATAGTACTCCAGATATGATTTTCCCATTTTCTTTGTCTTGTAAGACTTCACTCCCCCTCTACGCGATTCCATATTCCTTTCCACTGGTTTTTGATCATTGACATATGTCCATAGTTCTTTGTACTCCTTTGGATTGTAAGGCTTCTTCAGAAGATCCATGACTTTCTTCCTGAACTCAGACGGCTCACATTTCTGTTGATATACATCCTTGACCTTAGTATACATTGAAGGTCATTCACATACAAGCATCACGAAGAACTATTTCCACAGACTTCAAACTAACAAACAGAACAGGTAAGGACTAAGGGTAAAATAGGGAGGAGAAACAAAGGACGGAAGAGTAAAATAGGGAGGAGAAACAAAGGACGGAAGACACTCTAGTGGTCTTTTGCAGAAAAAGCAGTAAAGTTAAAGCTTCAACCTTCTTGAGCATATCATTACTGTCGTAAAGGATTTCAAGGTCATCATCAGTAGCTTCATACTTAATATTGCAACCGCTTCTTAACGAGGCTTTCATGCCCCATTTTTCACATTGAAGATTCTCCAGGAGTAACGCATAATCTTCACCTACATCAGATGCTTTTTCTTTGTCTCTGACATGAACTAGTTTACTCCCTTTTTCCATCATCTTCTCCTCACACGACTTTATCTTAGTCTCACACTTCCCCTGCCTCTTGGATGCACCACATTTCCCCGTGCTAAGCTTCCGGCTCATATTCCCATTGTTTCTCTGAGAAGTAGGATCAGAAGGCTCAAATATCACATCCATGCCGCCCATGGATCTATTGCTATCATACCTGGGATCAGTCCTTGGAAATCTCCGATTTTTTAGCTCATCTTTGCTACATATATTGAGTGAGATATCCTCATCCACAGCATCCTTTTGCGTCTCCATATCTTTCTGTTTTTTACAACAGAAACATTTGCACCCATTATTACACTCACTCTCTTTTTCATACTTTATGGACACAGGAAACTCATCCTTTCTATTGAGGTTAAGGATATATGACCACCCATCACGCTTAGCATTAGCCAAAAATATCTTGTACTGCGGGTCAGTTTCATCCTCATCCTCAACCTCAACCTCATCATAGCTGACATCATTTCCATGTTCATTTGTGTATGACTGAGAATTTATATCATAGTTGTAGAGTAGCTTCAAAAACTCAACATAATCTTCATCAGCATTCTCTAATCTTGAAATCTTTTGCATGAGATTGTCACTAATCTTTACTTCACCGGAATATTTTGCTCTCTTTCTGTTTCCACGTCTTGCTTCATAATCATCATCATAATTCCTCAATCCTGGTCGCCCCATTATAATGGAATTCAGCTCCAACAAACGAACAGCTCACAACAAAAATTCACTGCTATTTCACCCCAATTTCCCTCATTCATAGACATAGAGATAGAGTAAAAAACTTCATAAATTTCACCATCTACATGAAGTGCAAGTATTTTTCTGAAAACTCCAGCTGCTAGAAAACAAAAGGAATAGTCAATGTCCATAAAAAAACATATCATAAAAAATGGAAAGAATATAATCAATGTCCAAGGACCCAAAATCCATGAGAATGAAAAAATTAGAATCCTAGAACTCGTGTATGTACGTACATTTATAGTTATATACATAATCCATGTGTTGTGCACTTAAACAAACTCTTCATTGCCTTGTCATACCAGTATTAGATGGTATGCCATGGGTATTGGGGACTCTGTAGGGATGTTTCCCAATACACTACAAACTTTCTCAAAGTTGAACACACTCGCACTAGATATATACGGACACAATGTGTCTACTAAATATTCGTACCTAAATAAATCAAAGCTTCTTTTTCTATAGAGGGGTTCAGATCAACATGTGCACGCCTCAACTATTCCTTCAAGTACCTATTAACTTCCACCACCAACACAGGTATCCACTAACACTAAATCGTGGTATCCCGTGGTTTTCACCAACTTCATTGACAGCTAGGTACACGTAAGTTTGTCAATAATACTTCAAAAGACTTTTCATTCACGATTCATAAACTCAGGACAAAAAAACTAAAATCCAAGAACTCAAGATGTATAGAATTCTTTTTTTCATGACCGTGGTATTCGGGCCCGTTTTCGCACACCTCGACTAATTCCACGGGATACATGTCATCTCCCACCAACAACAAGTACAAGGTAACTCTGTCCACCAAGGCTAGGACAAACTCAAGACGTATAGAATACCCAAAAGAAAATGGAAAAAAAAAATCAATTTTCTTTCCATACTTAAGTTTGATGTGTTTTACTTGAGCCAAATATCCATGGAAAACAGTTTTTCTACCTTCCCAAGGTAGGGCTAAGACTACCTAAACACCACACTCCCCACCTGTGAGATTACATTGGGTTTGTTATTGTTGTTTAGAAAATTTAACTATCATGGTAATCTTAATATCAAACAGGGAAAAGGGTTGTGCTTAGGGGGACCTAAAATTACAATTTTATATACAAAGATAAAAAAAATTTAACATATATATACACATATAACAAAAACAAACACATGGGTATAAACATGAAATCAAATGTATACCATTTACTGAAAAGAAAAACAGACAAATACACACTCAATCGTGAACAATACCAAGAAATAAACTCAAGAATCCAACAAAAAACGGGCTTTTAGTAAAGAAAAAGAAACGTGAAAATTTTACCTGCAAATAAGAGAAAAGAAATACCCACACTAAGTTTCTCTGTGTTGTCTGAAGAAGAAGTGAAGGAAGAAAAGAAAAATGCTTTAATGGCGAAACGGAGCACTTGTTCCTATGGAAAGCCGTCTTTTTTTTTTTTTTTTGGCTCCAAACCTCTTTTCATTAAGGGGGATTTCGAGATTCAAATAACTTGGGAAATTTTTCATAGATTTGTTTGACTCTCAAAAAATGAAAAGTGTTGTGTAAATTGGGACAAAGAGAATACTAACTTTTTTTTCTTATTCTTTGTCTATATCCACGTTGAAATCCGATTAAATTTAGATTCGCGACAATTTGGCTTTTCATTATTTATTTATTTTTTCAACCGTTGTTTGGTATCCACATTGAAGTCTCGTGTCAATTTTTGTTGCAAACTTCTTTTCATTACTTTGTTCCTTCGCTCTCTAACAAAAGCGAGTTTGTATCAGAGGACTCGAACTTGAGACTCTGATTAAGGATGAATGAGTATTTACCAGTCCACGATAATTCTTGTTGGTCTTTTCATTATTGTTCGTCACTTCTTTTTCCCTTTTTCTTTTTAAAACTACACAGTTTATGAGATTATATTAAATATGATGTTGCTATTATTTCATAGTTTGGTGCGAAGGATATATAGGTAATGGGTAAGAGTATATCTATATTAGTAGGTACATATTGATTTGTTGTCCATTTTAGTAGTCGTAGTGTTACTGTTGTTTCTTATTCTTCTATTTCTGTTATTATAGGTTGTTTTGTGTAGTTTGATTATGATATTGTTTTGTTGTGGTATTGATTTGCTATTTTTTGTTGTTTTATTGTTGTGTGTTGTTTATTTAATTTTATTATTTATTTTTCTCAATTGTGTGTTTGTAATTTGATGTAGAAATCAAGTGTGCGTATATTTTATGCTGCTTAAATCTCACATTATGGAATAGTAATTAGTAATTATTGTTGTATTCGCTGGAAATTAATAACTACAACTTGTTTATGATAGACTTCCTGTTTAAGGAAAAAACATTTTCACAAGTAACCCTAAAAAAAGGTAACAGAAGTACACGCAGATTGTAACAAAAACAAAAAATAGTAACAGAACAAAATTACAACAAATAATATAATGGTTGAGATATAAAAAATAATATATAGTAATAGAAATTAAAAAAACAAAATAATTACACGATCAATAATGTGATTACCAAAAAAAATATTTTGAATCAATAGTAATAAAAAAAAACAAAATAATTACACAACCAACAACGCAATTACCAGAAAAAATAATCTAAATCAACTGTAGTTAAAATAGCAAATAGTAATAAATAAAAAAACTACGGAAATAACACAATAATTGAGGTACAAAAAACAACAAAATAGTAACAAAAGGTAAATGACAAAAAAATTACACAATCAATCATAAGAATACTAGCATTAGCAAGACAAATGCATGATTACCTACTACTTACTATTAGTAAAAAAAGACTATAAAATAAAAGACAGTGAATCGAAATATAATACTATGAAGTTATGGTAAAAATAAATAAATTGCAATAGTTATATTTGGCAAATTATCAGCAATTTTATTTTCTTTATTTTATGTGTGTTAATATTTGTATTACCAACTTCAAGCCATTAATAATTGTTCATTAATACTGAGTTAAGCATGTTGATTTGCCTTTTAAAGTTATTTATTATTATAAATTTTGAAACGTTTGTTATGATTGTCCCAATTTTGGATTTTTATTTTCATTCTTATATATATCATCATAAAATTTATTTTTCACTATAATAGTGTTAAATACCAGAAATTTATGAAATTAAAGGAAAATAATCATATAGTTATTGTAATTTTTTGTTGTTTATTTGTTTTTATTATCTTATTTACTAAGCATATTTACATAATAATATAATTTTTTCATTAGCTTGTCAATTAGTTTAATATGCTTAGTCATTATTTTCTTACCCTTAAAATTCTTTTGTTTATTGAATTTTATTTCTTTTTTTCACATTCTTTAGTAGTCTAAATTTATGAATAGTGCTTAATATATACTATTTATTTTCTTTATTTTTGAAATTAGATATCAACACTTTAGCACTATTAATGATATCCAATCGTTTTTCAAAAAGAAAAAACACAAGTATTGAATGTGATTTTTCTCAACCATTTGAGTTCGAGTTTTGTAATTTACATTGTGGATCGAAATATATAAACATCACGATTCCTCTCTTCAGAGTAAGCATATATGTTTATATATAAAATATATGTCGTTCATGAATATATTTATAACTTATCATGTATTTAAAATAAACCTTTTATTGCTACAATTAAGTTGCTTTATTTGATATAAATATCATACATGAAATAAGTAATTACAATCTGTAACATCCCTTTATTGTTTCTTTTACCTGTTCTATTTTTTCTAATATAAAATTTTCCTTATCAAAATTACTAGTTCATATCGTTTGAGATATTTGAAAATTCACGATTAGTATAATTAATAAAAATATCCTCAAGGAAGCTAATAACATGACAATATCTAGGGAATAAGCATCGATTTATTCTGCGCCAGCCAATCGCTATAGTAAAAATACAAAACATTATCCAGAGTGGTGATTGACATAAAGCGTCTATAGGTGGCATTTTAAGTCTACCGTCAAATTCCAGGGCTTGGCAACAATCGAACAAGTGGGGAATGTTGGGGTGAACTAGAAAAGGTTGGGCATCAATACCCAAATTAAAGCATGCATAACATTTAGCAAAAGTTGAAGTATCCATAAACTATCACCATTAAGTATCTAGTCTAGGGAATAAGCATCGATTAACTCTGTGTCAGCCAACAACCATAGTAATAATACAAAACATTATCCAAAGTGGTGAAGCGTCTATAGGTGGCTTTTTAAGTCCACCGTCAAATCCCAAGGCTTAGCAACAATCGAACAAGTGAGGAATATTGGGGTGAACCAGAAAAGGTTGAATAGAGCTGGATATTTATCGAGTAGTCGAAAGAAATTGACATCAATATCCAAATTAAAGCATCTATGCATAACATTTAGTAAAAGTTGGAGAAAGTATCCAGAAACTATCACCATTAAGTATCAAAATTAAAAAAAATAGACCTGAGAACTATTCGAATACATAGAGAAGAAAACTTCAGCTGATCAATCTTCTCAAAGCTAATAATCCATCCATGTCTCAGTTTAAGCTACAAGTGTACTTGCTGTGGTAGACTCACTGTAAAATAATGAAAACATTCACAATCAGCAAAAACGATAATTTGTAAATAGAACGCCGTAGTATAATAGTATGATCAATTCACTGAACGGATTCAAAATATAAGTAAACACACGAAGAAGATGAGGAGATTCAATATCTATTTTATATACATAAAAAAATTGTTTAGACCTAGTAGCTACCAACGTTGTCAAAGGCATGCTTAAAGTGCACTTGAGCCCTAAAGCAAGGCTCGAAACGAGTTGAACGCTTCATCTCACTTAATGTGAGTTCAATGTCATCATCAAGGTTCTAAGGCGTTGTCTTGCCAAGGAGCATCTTTTGAAAAATGACACTAAACAATTGATATTTTGATTTTATCATAGTTTTTTTTTCAAATTCTTTGTTGATATGATATATTTGTCACTCATGCTTATAATTATTAGTCTTGGACTAAAATATAAATTTGTAGTTTGTCTCCTTTGCGCCTTTTTTCATTAAAGCTCACACTCTATTTGTACGTAAAGCCCCAATGGGGCTTAGAGATTTTTGCTTTTGATAACATGGTATCTACTTTGTAATTTTGGCAAAGGGGGTGCGGGCAAACCACCTATGGCCCCTAGTTAAGGGACCCATGTATGTAGTCCAGGCTTTCTTGCATAGGAGATGATAGGCTTTTTTTTTTATTATGACAAAGGGAGATGATAGAATTTTGGCACTAGGCTAATAATGCAAAAGGGGTTTTCAAATTAATTAGCCAAAAACAAACAACTACTCCCTAAAAATCTGAAAATACTTCTAACTAAAAGCACTTTTCAGAGTAGATTTTGAACTTGGTCAAACAGGCTTTGTGCAGTCTTGAGTTGGTACAAGCTGACTCCCGAAGAAAAGGAACTGACAAGAGTGTGGAGACTATGAAAAGGGCTACTTGGACTATAGTTAAGCGGTCTTGAGGGAATAAGGGTAACTTGGCTGTGATAACTTACAGCCAAAGTATAATGAAATAGTGAAATTTTATGAACTAAAAGTCATAACAAAAGTTCACGAGTAACAACAAAGAGGTTTTAACCCAAGTATGCAAATCAAACCCAATGACTAGCTTTTTCCAGGGTGGAACTCTAAGGTGGAATAAATCAACATCAAACTATAGCAACATGTCAAAAAATGTTTGGCCTTCAAATTGGTACCAGAATCATTATACTAGTAAACCAGCATTTTAGTTCAACTCTTCAAAAAAGTCCTTACAAGGATGAATAAGAACTGACTTAAAGGTATCTCATTTGGAGTAGTAAGATAGGAATACAACCAAGAAAGCAATGTTTCATCTTTATTCTTCAAAAAGATCCTTTCCATGTGGAACAATTATGCACCATAACTAGTGAATCATAATTTAGAAGCCATTCACGTTGAACCGCACAAGAAAGGAATAGACAGGGAACATTAAGATAGGTTATCTTTAAAAAGATACAGTACTAATGTTCTATCTATTCCTTCTCTTTTCTTACGGTTCATCCAATCCCTTAATCATATAGCAAACATAAGCCACAAAGAATCACACAACCACAAAAGTTAAAGATTAATATTTCTGAAAATAACGGACCCCAGAAGCAACCAAACCACGGAATAAGGGGAAACGCAAAGTCACATTGTTAGGAGTGAAAGAGAGAGACTTACTATTTCCAGACAGGTGGAAGCTTCTTAGTTTTCTTGTAATAACGAGCAAGGCGGTGAATCCTACTCTCCACCAAAATCAAGCGGAACTTGGAATCCTTGTCCTTTCTGTTCCTCTCCAAATGCTTCCTGATGGCAACTGCCTTCTTAATAAGGTGGTATAGATCCTCCGGGATCTCAGGAGCAAGTCCTATCCAATTGTCAAAAAAAATAAAAATATATTAAATCAATCAACTGCTCATTAATTCCAAACTAAACAGTGAATTATCGATATATTCCATACTATTGGGGCACATTTCCTTCTAATTGATCTATTAAACCAAATTTTATTTAAATCTAACCACAATTGAATTTCTAGCAGCATTGATGATCTGGAAAAATATAATAAAATACCGTGAGCTTTGAGGATACGCAAAATCTTGCTCCCAGTGACACTCTTGACTTGAGCAATTCCATGAGAATCACGAAGAATCACACCAATTTGTGAAGGTGTCAATCCTTTTTTCGCAAACTTGCAGATATTGTCCTCAACCTAAAATTATCAAAACACAATCATTCATATATTTGATCTTAACATCTATTTGTTCGTTGTTCCTATATGAAGATGTACACATTAACAGCTTGTTTGGATGGTTGTTACCTAAACACAATCATTCATTTATTGATCTTAATATCTATTTGTTCGTTGTTCCTATATAAAGATGTACACATTAACAGCTTGTTTGAATGGCTGTTACCTGTTGAATTATATTGTTAATTTAAATACAATGTTTGTTTTGATTGTTATTTAAAGTTTATTGTATTGTATCGTTAAATCCATCGTTACCTAATGATGAAATGTACCCATTTTATGTGACCGCATTGTTACCTTATTTTTCTTCTCATTTTATCTTTATTTGTATCTAGTAGTCTTACTTTATCTTCTTTTACCAATTCTTTTGAATGAAGCATCTTCTAAGCAGAATCACTATTTATACACCTTAATGACTCATTTGGACATTTCAAAATTTATACCCTATCTTTTTATAATAACTCTAACCCTTGCCCTTACTTTTCTTATAAGTAAGTACTTCAAATTGCACATGTATGCCATTATGTAACCGCGGAAAACTATACAATCTATCTAAAAGTTGCATTCATCAATCCAATAAGACACGACACAATATATTATGAAAAGATATGTAACAACCATTCAATTAAAGCGTAAGGGACTGTTTGGACATATAAAGTTTATTGCTTATACATTGAAGATTTTTTCAAGTGAATTTTTTTCACTCATAAAACTTCAACATTCCAAATACACAAATTCAATTTTCCTATATACTTTTTCAACTTAATTTAAATACTAATTTTTTCAAATATCACCAAATTCATGTCCGAACGCCTATTAAGAAACAGAAAAAAAGAAAAGAAAAAAGAGTAGATAATTTACATCTGGAGCGGAGATCTTAAGCCAACTTGGAGGAGTTCTCTTGTAAGGAAGAGCCGACGCTGAGATACCCTTGCTAAAACACAACAAACGAAAAAATAGTGAAAAAAATAATAATTTTGCTTCAAAGTAGAAGTATGGAGAAAATACTCACCCGCGACTGTGCATACGACCCATGGCGAAGATTAGAGTGAGCTCACTGAACTGTGTTGCTCAAAGCGTAGCTTCGGTCGGTTGAAGGAAGTTAACAAACCCTAAAAGGTTGTTTCTTCTAGGGTTTATGGGAGTAGTCGGTAATTTGGGCTTTAATTTTGTTCAGAAAGATTGGGCCATTAAAATCTGGGTCTGGCTTTAGGTATCCAACGGGTAATTTGCATTTTTGTTTCTATTTTGTGTTGATTTTTAATTTATGGAAATAACAAATTATTTTTTTTCGTGAAACTTAACTTTATGCCTTTTGTATCGTATAACTTATGCTTCATTAGACATGAATTAAATCGTAGTCTTAACAACACGCTGTAAAATCAGGCAAGTCTAGATCAAAAGTTGATAATATCACTAGTGGAGTGCGTTGTTATAGTTAATATCACTAGTGGAGTGCGATGTTATAGTTAAGCCTCGTGCTCTTGTACGAGTCATTCAGGTTGAAATGACAATAGGTAACCCCTCGTAATTGGGTAATTTACAAAAAAAGTAACTTTAAAAGTGGATGATCTTAAACTTTTAACCTTGCTTTGTTTCATAGGCAAAATTTCTAATTTAACAAATTTGGCTTTTCAAGTTTGAAGATCTCGTTATTTGACATGCGAGTGTTTCAAAAGCTCAAGATCATTTATTTCCAATGTCATTAGGCGTAATTCCCGGGCTGTAGTTCCCAATTTATAATTATACTATTTGGTTTATATAAATTGTTTAAATATTAACCGATTTTTGACAAATTTCTGGACTTGCTGCTACTTCTTCTTGAAGGTTTGAACTTTGAACTCCTATTTTGACAGTTCTGTTTTGTTCAAGTAGTAATAAGATGATGATCGCAAATTGTCACCCTTTAGCATTCACAAAAACATACCCAGTATAATCTCATATATGGGGTCTGAGGAAGGTACTGCATACACAATCATTACCCCTACCTTGGGGGTAGAGATGTTTTTTTCCGATAGACTTCACTCAAGTAAAAGCAGTTCAAAAAACAACCCTTTAGCATACACTAGCAGAATTTCGATTGATGTTACATGAAAATTACTCCATAAATACACATAAAAATTCATCACTGCTGAAGTTTTGATTTAATAACTGAACAAGAGATTCCACTACAACAAGTAAAAGCATTGACACGCTGAGTTAAAGATACATGGCATCTGAACTATACATAACTGGTTTAACATTGCAAGAAGAGATTGTATACCACATACTCGGATATAATCCAAACATTTGAACAATGAGTTGTTCCATGACAGTGCAAGGGGCAAATACAATAAAATCGACGATTAGCAAAATGGCTAATGAAAGATACACTTAAACATACAAATGAAAGGGCAAAGTTAGGTCCTGTTTCTTGCTATTGA